>VZTZ01031242.1:53567-111843 GCA_013400955.1 Drymodes brunneopygia
GGTAAGCTCTGAGGGAGGCGGAGCAGCCCTCGGGCGTCTGGGCAAGAAAGTCTATCAAGTCATCTTTACTTTGCAGCTTTTATTAAAAATATAAATATTAAACATTCTCTTACACAACCAAATCGACCGAGCGCTGAAAAGATGTTTTATTGTGAAAATGTTTACAGGAAAAAAAAAGTGGATTGAAAGTAGCTTACAGAGATTCCCCCTCCCACCTCCCTGCCCCCAGCAGAAAAGTTTTCTGTCTTCTTGGCACCATTTCTTTCAGTGCTCACACAGCCCTACGTAGCGATGGCACTAGAATAACTGGGAAATGGAGAAATAAATAAAGGTAGGGGAGGTTACGAACCACACTCATGTTTCTGCACTTGGTACACGGTTGTGCATGCTAGTCAAGGGACAGAGGCTGTTCGGAGTACACCCTTCTAGGTTTAAAGCTATATAAAAATAAAGAGATGACATCAGAGCAGCACTATGGTACATCGGACGGTGTAATTATTCTTGTGCTAACTGCGGAATCTCTTTGGCAAGGCGGGGAGCGGCCGTTTCACTTCCCGATTATCTCCATCAGTTTCCTGTTGCTGTGAGCTTGCTGCGCTAACTGCTCGGCTCGGGCCATCTCCAAGACTTCTCGCAGGAGGTGGAAAGTCAGATCCAGAGAAATAGGGGGCTCCTCGGATCGCTTCTCCCTCTCCACGGCCTCACCCTCGACTTCGCCGTCCTCTGGGTTCCCCGGCGAGCGCTCGGGCAGCTGCTGCAGCTGTTGAACCGCCGCCCGGAAAAAGTTGCTGGCGGAGGCTTCGGGCTGTAGGTGGCTGGTGCTGCTGGAGGAGGCGGAGAAAGAGCCAACGGGTCTCTTGTGAAGGTTGCCCAGGCGCAGGAAATACTCTTCCCCCATGCGGAGCAGGACGGGCAGAGTTTCCTGCTGCTGCTGCTGCTGTTGCTGCTGGAAGAAATCTGGCTGGTGCAGAGCCCCGGGGGCGGGTGCCGGGCTCTTGCTGAGAGCTCTGCACTCCTGGCAGGGCAGGAGGGCGACCAGCAGAATTCCCGTGGAGACCAGCAGCGGGATCTTCATGATCGGGGCCCAAACCTGCGGGGGCAGACGGGGGACGAGGGTTGGGTTACAAAGCCGAACCGCGGCAGCGGGGAGAGCAGCGAACGGCCGGGGAGGGGGCGTCCCCGCCGCCGCTGTCCCGGTGCTGAAACGCGCCTCTGCGAGCCCCTCCGCGCCCCTCCGAGCCGCTCCGNCTCCCTCGGAGCCGGCACCTGGCGAACTTGGGATCAGATTTGGTTCTAATCAGAGCCGGGGCGCGGGATTTTTATAGCTTAGACCCTCTCCTGGAATCACGCAGAACTTGCCTAATAAGCTGACGCTCTCCTGACAGCCCGATTGCGTGCCCCGATCTACTGCTGAATAAATCATGGGGGCCCGTCGGAGCGGCGATGGGCCGAGTTTCGCTATCGCAACCCCAAATCTCACGTCCAATTATATCAACAGATATTTATCGCCTCTGCAGTGACGTCAGCCGGGCCGGGGGCCGGGGAGCAGGATGCCCCCCCCCACCCCATTGACAAAAATGCTTGAATGAGATTTCCTAGCGGGCGCGTACTATGAGAGGTCACTCCGGGAAAACTTTCCACTCGCGGGCCGGCCCGCGGGGAGGGACCCGACTCGAGCGGGGCCGAGGCTGCTATCCCGGGCGATCTCCTTCTCCATCCCCGGTCTTTCCCGGCCCCCCGGCCTCCGCCGCCTCCGAGCCCGCCCGCACGGGGCGGCTGTGACGGGGCGGCGCAGGAGGCTCCGCGGGCCGCGTGTTTTGCGTGGGTCCCGTCTCTGCTCTGGGGCCGAGGCCGGCCCGGGCCGGGACAGCGCTCGCCCTGCAGAGCGGGCAGGGGCGGAGCCGAGCCCTCGGGGAAGAGGCAGAGCAGGTGCCATTGCCGGGAGGGATCCGCGGCAGCGCTGGTACCGGGGCTATCAGGGACCCCACCGGCGGGAGAGGGGGCGGAAAGCCCCCGGGGGTGGCGGGGAAGGCCGAGACAGCCGCCGGGGCCGCCTGGGAGCATCTGCCGGGGTAGGGAGCGTCGCCCGTGGGGCGTTCCGCCCGCTCCGTCTGCCCTGGCACGGCTGGCAGCGCCGCCTGCTCGTCCCGGCCTCGGCTCCGCGCTGCCGGCACCCGCTCCTGCGGTCCGGCCCGGGCTCCTCTCCGTGGCTGTCCCACTGTTTGCGTGGAGGCAACAACTGCTCTTTTTTCCCCTTCTCGACTCCACTAGCTGATCTTCCCCACCTTTTCAACGCCATGGCCGTATGCTTTCCCTGTTTGCCCTCCTCAGCTAAGGCCTTCCCCTCCAGCCTGTCCTAATCCCACGTGGAGCTTTTTGCGAAGTGTTCTCCCATGACTATTATGTCTTCAGGCTCCGGACCATATTACATCAATGTTACCACCTGGGTTTCTTGCCCTCTGATCTCCTCAAGAGGTTGTGGTGCCTATAGAAATAACTTCTGCCCAACATCCATTCTATGTGTAAAATTCCATTTTTGCATCCCATCATCCTTGCCAATACCTCTCAGTCCTCCTTCTCCGCTGCCTCAGTTGCAACATCAGTCATATCCTTCCCTTTAAATTGGAAAACTTTACAGAAAACCTGCTGGTTTTGTCTTGCCTTGACAGCAAGCTCCTGGGGTCACGCACTTGGGTGTCTCCCATTGTAGTGAGGAGTTGGCACAGAACAGGTGGTTCTATTGATATGCTATTGATGCAAAGTAAGTGACAAATCTGAGCTCCATTTACTTAATAAAAATAACAAAGTTAAAACCACTTAATGTATGAGGTTGGCCGCAGCCCAATTCTGAGCATCTCCTTAGAGATGCTCTACACTTCAATTTTAGTTATACCTAGCTCCAGCCTCCGATGCTTTTGACGCAGTGCCAAAGAATCAGATCTTGTGCATCATGAAGAAACAAATGGAAAAACAAGCAGTAGTACCAGAGATTTAGCTCTTCATTACCACTTTTTGCTTAGGCATTCATGAACTGAAATGTGAATTACAGAACAGAATACATTGTGTAGCTAGTCACAGCAGCATCTATTTGTGTGCTTTTAAAGAATGTCAGCACGGCTCTCAGTGAGAACAAGAGGTTCAAAGTACCAGGAGCTAAGTTCAATCAATTGATGGAAAATATAAGAGGCACTTATTAAACTGAAACCCTTCAGATGTGCTCTGGGGTGGGTTTTATCACAGTGTCTCCATTTTTAGGTTTAATATACTCTTTAAAAAAACCAAAAACCTCTTAAAATAATGTGACCATAAATGTAAAGAAAGAAGAACTTTGATCCAAATAATGTAAATTTTTGGTTGTTAGGGGTGAGATTTGGGTAAGACAGAGCTGCATTTCGTCAAAAGATTGATGCCAGATAGAAATGGCACTGGTTATGCTATGTTTTTAATAATTTACAATATTGTCTAGGTCTCTTTAGGCAGACAGTTTTGTCCCTTTAAAAAATCCAGGTATAGCAAATGCAACATAGAAGCAGGCTGGGGTCCTCAGGTTTCCACAAGAGCTGTACAACCTGCCAATTTCTTCTCCTCCTTTTTTTTTCCTCATCCCTGGCTCTGAGCAGGGTCTGCAGTGTCTCACACAATCTTGTTTCTAAGTCAAGATGGTCTTATTACCCCACTTTCCCCATAGATCCTGAGTGATATGTGAGAGGGCTTGCAGCAATGCAGGGAAGGCTGTGACAGTTGGATGTCTTGATAATGAGGAATATAAAATATCACAGATACATAAACCAAAAAGTACTTCCCTCAGCACTTCAAATGCAGAACTAACTGACTAGGAATATAAAAGTCCTTTCTCCAGAGTCACTGGATTCTGAGTGAAATGTCACCTGTCACTGCTGAAGGAGCTTGCAACAGAAGAAATCTTGGCTTCTCACCAGAGGGGTGAAAAAGGAAGACCAGGAGGGTATCAGGTCCATCTGGATTAGAGATTTTTGTTTAGTGATATAGTTTGAGATTAGCATACCCTTCGTAAGAAAAGTGTTCATATTTGACTCACTCTGCAAACATCAGGAGCAAACAGAAATTTCAGTGAATCACAAAATAACACTGTCTAGAAATAAAAAGCACTATTGAGGCCCATTTCCTCTCCTCTGATTTGGGTTGAGTGCTTCTGCCCTTTAGCCTTGGTGATCTCAAACTCAGGCACCTACTGAAAAGCAATTACAGCTGCTCTGAGGTAGCTAAGGGAAAGCAAAAGCATGCCCAGAGCATGACGCACCCTCCTCAAGGGAGCACCTTCAGGTTTCTGGAGAAGTTCACCTTGTTCCCTTGTCTATAAAGGGAGTGCAGACAACCACCTTTGCCTGGTCACTGAATTCTTAGACAGCAATGTGAGGCAAGAGGAATCCCCTCCTCACTGATTGACCATAGCAGAGAGATCACACGGTTCTAAACACAGTACACAGGGGATGATGTTAAACTGAGGGTATGGCTCTCACCCCAGGCATTTTTTAAGATGTCCAACTACAAACATGGAAGGACACACACTAGATGTAGATCAACTTTCCACCACAGTGCAATATTTGATTACCACTTTGTCAGAAGGCAGCTAGGATTTTTCACATTACTGAGTTCAACAAACATTTTCACATCTCACAGTGCCCCTTCATGTGATCCCCATCATTCTTGATCCCTGTGATCAGACATGAGATCTTACAGTCTGTGACTGTTTCAGGTGAAGTCAGCTCATCTCGCCCACTCTGAGATGCCAGCAACCATGCACTGACACGTGTACATCACACTTCCATTTCACCTCTTGGTAGTCCTGATACAAAGAAATCTGTATCTGATAGTCATAAATATTATGGATTCTAGGAGAGAAAAAGAAAAGAAAAATTCAGAGTATCTTACTATGCCTGAAGGTGATATGTCACTTTAAGAACAAAATACATTTGTCTATTATTCCTCAGCAGACTAAATTTGCTAGAATAATCATAGAGAACCTCAATTAAAGTGAGTTATAAAAATCAATCAAAATAAATCTATTAAATATAAAAACGTATGTTGTAGATCAGGATGAAGAATGAAACTGATAAGGATTTCATCTATCTGCCCTTGCTTCTGACCCTAGAAGTCTTCAAAATTCTCTCATTCACTTCTAATTTCTCTTTCATTTTTCAATCACCTTCATCCAGGAAAGAAGTCACATGCTCCTGTCACAGACACTTTCTGTTGTTCACCTCAATCTTATAACAGAGCTCCACCTATAACTTGTAACAGATTTTCCTTCAGTCCTGTGAGAGAGAGAGGAAAGCACCTTACTTTCCCAGACTTTCCAGTGGGGAAATCAGCATGAGAGGGTGAAGAAATTTATGTGGTATCCCTCCAGGAATTGTGTAAGAAGCAGGAGTGAATCTTGCATTATCTGAGACCAAGTTCATTAGCTCAACTAGAGGACTATTTTCATTCACGACTTCTTATTCATACTCTTGATCCCAGATGTCTGCTCACAAGACATAATTTTATGGGTTTGGGGGTCCCAGCAGAAGGAAAAATTCCTCAGGAATATCCTCTCGGTTCCACCATGTCTGGGAGAAGCACAGCCGTTCCCAGCAGCTCACACACGGGTGGATTTGCAGGGACGGTTTTCATCCCAAAGTCTGACCCCCAGTTGAGCAGGGGCCAGTGTGCACTGCTCAGGAATTCCAAGCATGAACCTACAGCCCCAGCCAGAGCCTTCCCTTTGCCCAAAGCCCTGCTTGTTCAGGGGGATATTCCCACCATCACAGGTAACACGGGGAGGAGCTGCTCCCAAACCCTCTTGGACAGCACCAAAAAGCACTTCTGGAGGCCTCACAGCATTGCTCTCCTCCTCTGAGCAGGGAAGGGAGCTGCAGAAGCTGGGAGAAGCATGCAGGCGGGAAAGTGCTGCACCTCCCTCCTCCTGCCAGCCCTCATCCAGGGAGGCAACAGCTGACCTTTATATTTACCTCACAAGACTTGTCAGCTGCTATTCTTGCCCCCAGATAAGGGCTGGGGAAGGCTGCACAGGCACGTGCATGAGCCCTCTGTTAATGGTAATGCTGTTAATGGTAATGCTGCAGGAACTAATCTCACAGTTATTGGTAGCAACAAGGAAATCCATCAAACAGGCGTGCCCCGGGAGTGGCGAGCAGTTGGTATTCCTGGTTGTCTTGGTGTCTGGGTACATTTGGCCATGGAAGAGATTTTGCTGGTTAGCTGAGTACCCCATTTGTCTTGGCACAGACAGAAGCAAGGACAAGGATCTGGGTTTGCATCTAGCACGCATCTGGAACAAGGCTCTGAGATAGCCAGGTTCACCCTAGTTCAGGGTGGCAGATAGGGACACACGCAGACACGACGGACAGCAGGGAATGGCTGCAGGGAGAGAAACGGGATGCTGAGCTGGGGAGGGCAGGCACTGGGCACAAAATCTTTAGGGAAGGGACTTACTTTCTTTTTTATACCACACCTGCCTGGTGTCTGCACAGCAGTGCCCTGGTCTGTGACTAGGAATCCTAAGTGCTCCTGCAACCACTGACCAAGGGGAAGTAGAGGAAATCAGGGTGGACCTTCAGGGAAGGGCAGGGAGGGAATTCCACAGTGCCTCTCCCCAGGAACATTGCTGTCCTGGGAGGTTAGAGCCCAGAACTGACCCTTAACCTGGGGCTGGGAGAGGGGCCTAGAGGGGAGCCCACAATGCTGTAACTGAATTATGGATGGCTGTTGGCAGGCTTCTTCCAGGAAGTCTGTGAGGAACTATCCACAAAAGGCCAGGAGCAGAGCTCCTGTCTGCCTGTCTGCCCAGCTAGGATGTCCCTATGGGAAAGACCACAGGGCCAGCAATGGCTTCAGCCTTCAAACACACCACTGACACCAGGGACCTGGCCTTGCTCTTATGTGCAGCACCAGGCCTGTCATCAGCCATTAGTGTCTGCAGCAAGATTTAGTGCCTTTTGCTCCAAAGTTGTAGCCATGTCCCAAGCATGGGGCAGCCAGGCAGCCGGGGTAACAGATCTGAGCACCACTAGAAAATTCAAGAGAAACATTTTAGCATAACTGGGCTGTTGTGGCATTTTCCAGCATCCAGGCAGAAGAGATTTGAGCAAACTTCTGGATCTATGTTCTTTTCAATGGCCAACCCATTGTTCTGGTGTTGGAGAAGAAGGTAATGGAATAAATGCTGGAGTTCGAATTTGCAGGAAGTGAAACCCTCATTCAATTGCAAAACATCCACCATGTGTGCTTGTTGTGAGCCAGGATTTCCTTTATAATCATAGAATCACTGAATAGTCTGGGTTGCAAGGGACCCTTAAAGGTCATCTAGTCCAACTCCCCTGCAATAAGCAGAGGCACCTTCAACTAAATCAGAGCCCCATCCAAACTGATCTTGAAGGTTTACAGGGAATGGGCATCTATTGCCTCTCAAAGTAATTTGTTCCAGTTATGCCACCCTCATTGTAAAAAAATTCTTCCTTGTATCTAACTTAAATCTGCCCTCTTCTAATTTAAAACCATTACCCCTTGTCCTATGGCAGCAGGTCCTGCTAAGAAGTTTTTCCCCATCTTTCTCATCAGCCCCCTTTGGGTACTGGAAGGTGCCCTAAGGTTTCCCCAGAGCCTTCTCTTCTCCAGGCTGATCAACCCCAACTCTCTCAGCCTGTCCTCACAGGAGGGGTGTTCCAGCTCTTTGGTCATCTTAGTGACCCACCTCTGGACTCACTCCAACAGGTCCATGTCTTTCCTGTGCTGAGGATCCCAGAGCTGGATGCAGCAATGTAAAACACATTATATATTCACATGTAAGGGCACGTACAACATAAAAATGAGACTGAAAAATGAAAACTGACTAGAGGGGGGAAATGATCAGTGAAATTGAAGGACTTCTGTGATACCAAGGGCAACTCCTGCTCCTGGAATCTTGTTATGACTTCAACTGTTGCTAAAAAAAAATTTAAAAAAGCAAATTTGATTTTCAAGCTTAAAGACATCATCCAGCTGTATCATCAGGGCTGAGAATCCCAAATAAACACCAGAAGAACTGAGAATTAATCTTCTTTAAAAATCTTATGATTCTGAAAACAGTCTCAAGGTCTGGGGGAAAGAGAGATGAGGGCAGAACAATTCTGGACTTGCAAGTGCCTTCTCACTCCTTTGAAGTGAGGAAATATGGGAAGAAATACAAACACACAATCTATCTTGAATGGCTGGGCAACGAGCTATATATAGAACCTGCTCTGTCCTACTTAAGTTATGACTAATGCTAAACAATTAGAAATTCAGATGCCTGAATATTTGAAGTAGCGAACATATCTAATGCAGCATTTGTTGTTCGTTAAAAAATGGAAGAATCAAAGTCTCTCTAAGCTCCAACTAGGCTTCACTTAACAGGTGCATGTTGCTGGAAGTGGAGCCCCATGAGACTAATTGCAAGGGATAATGAACAAGATGAGGCATTTCTTGGAAAAAAAGATTGTTGTCTTTGTCATGACCATACTCATGCCAGAGACTGCAAATTCTTTAGGGAAGGGACTTTCTTTTTTATGCCATGCCTGCCTGGTGTCTAGCACAGCAGTGCCCTAGTCTGTGACTAGGAATCCTAAGTGCTACTGCAATTCAAGCAGTACATTATAGTAAATAGTAGTATTAAATTAGCTGGGAACATGAAGTTGGTTTTCATCAGCATCTCTGGTGTACAGGATCAACAAACATTTCTCTAAGCCAGAGGCCAATGGTGTTTCATTTGAAAACACTTCACTTTTATGAGAAGACAATGCTAATACAAAACTACAGTTTACTCTTTGGATTTTGGCAGGACTTCTTGTCTGGTCCCCCTAATTCAGGGCTGCAGTGTCGGGAGTGGGTTTTGATACAGCCAAGATGAAAGACTGGGCAAAGGAATCAAAGTACAGAACAAAAATGCAAATCTTGCCAGCCAATAAATGAAGAAATTGTGAGTCTTCACCAGACAAAATACCCAGATTTCTCAGCCATTCCCCATCTCTCTGTGATTTGTAAATCTGTAATTGCAAAGCATGCACTTAATGAATTTATTCACTGCATGGTTTCCTTCATGTCTCTTCTGCCTTTTCATCATTACAGATGTTGTGACAGGGGCTATGGATGGCACTGCCACACACACATCACCGTATATCATTCCGTCAGTGTCACAGGAATATTTTAGTCTGAAGGGAAATACTGACTTTATTCTCAACTCTTGATACTGGAAGAGCAAAGGCATGTAACAATGAGGTATTGTAGTTGCCTCTGTACAACTAAGCAGCTTAGAAGCAGGTATATCTTTGGCCTGAGGATGTCACAAAAAAAGCTTCTGTTTTATCCCAGTGGATATGAAAATTAAGTAAGATAGATTATTAATATTCCTAAGCACTAAGCTTTTGACTTCTTCACCAGAATACAGTTGTGCCAGTGGCCCGACAAGAAGCAGATCTCAAACTGCTTTGTAAGTACTACCACTGAAGTTAATGAATAACTGTATACAATTGTTTTTCTTTAGCACTGAAATGCCTTCTCTACTGAGACAGTCCAACACTACCCAGAATCAAGGCCCACAGACTGGACTAAAACTAGCAGCAGGACACATGTTTAAATGCTGCACCCAAGCAAGGCTGCAGGATGGGGGTATTACAGGCAAGTCTAGCCCAGGTAATGGGCACAGAGATGCTTGGACTACCCAGGTTTGTTTCACACTGCTCTGACAATGCAGTCACATCTCATGTAAGAGTCTTGCTGAAGGCTGGTGGCTCCTCACACTTCTGTGCAAGAGCAAGTACATGGGTTTGGGAGAGCAGTGGCTCAACATTCTCTCACTGTGTGCTGTTCCACATGCCCTGGGATCACCAGTTAAACTGAAACTTGGCTAAAACTATCTGGGTAAATGCCAAGAGCTCTTCAACACCCATCTCTGACACAACCTATCTCATTGCAAAGGACAGAGAAAGGATGAAATCTTTGAGTTACTTACTGAAGTGGAGAGTCACAGGTTGGTCTCAAAGACGTTTGGAGCCACAAGTTCACAGCTCCTCCCAGGATGCTTTCAAACGAGAAAATATAGCTGCTACCAGAGGGGCCAAAGCTTTTTATAAACTTGAAAAATAACATCAGAACTGTAATCAGTAAATAAAATCTAATTTTAGGCAATACTTCAGTTGATAGTGTATCTTTTGAGTGAGCCACATATATGGGCATACAAAGGTTGGGAATGTCCCTGTAAGGCTTTTCCAGTTCCTTTAGTGAAAGTTGTGTGAAAAATAATTTTAGAGGAGCCAAATTTAAGGTGTTAACAGTGTGTGCCATTGACCTTTGAGTGTTGCTGTAAGACAGCCGTGTGAATAATAATAATAAGCTCTCTGAGGTTGTCTCTCTTCAGTTTTCTATGAGCATCTTGTCCCCAGGGAACATTTAAAAAATTTGTGGCTCAACAAGACAGCTCATCTGAATCTCCAAGGATGCCACCCCAGGACAGGGGCTCAGCAATTCCTCTGCCATGAGACTTGGATTCCGAGGGACCTGAAAACACATCCAGTAAAAGTCTTGTCACAAAAGCACTTGGAGCTTAGTCAGGATTGCTCTTAGGCTTGAGAGTGAGAAGGGTCTCTCTCTTTGCTGGTAGGGGAAGGAACAAGATTCCTGGGTATAGTGTAGGGAGTACATCTCAGTTCCTTGTTTGTCCTATCTGTATTAATGATCCCGAAGGGGAAAAGGTACTGGTTTTGACTCAGACAGGATGAAATTTTGCATCCTGAAATCTAGGGGTTTGACACTGACTGTAATTAAACTTTTTTTGGCCTCAGAGTGAAAAGCACACGCTCTCCTCCTATTTGTCTTGGCAGAGCTTTTGGCAGAGCTGTGTGATGGAGGCTGGCTGACTGTTGCAGAATAGCAATGGGAAGGAAATGCCAATAAGAAGAAACTGGTGAACTGGAAGATAAGGGCAGCAGTAAATGAACTGGCTTCTAAATGGCAACAGGTGATTGAACTGCATCATCATGTCTTTATCATATCAGCAGGAACAATGCAGTAGGCACATATCTGTGACTCAAGATACCCTCCAATTTCACCACTACAGTGAGTGTGCCTAAAAGGCAAGATTTCTCTCTGGATCCTTTTGCTATTTCTATTAATGAATAAATCTCAAATTGAAGAAATGAACAAGAAGAAATATTGAGAGATTCACAACTAACCAACGTTTCCAGCATAGCTCTATTTAGACCCAGGAAACACTTGAGTAGGTCCTCCAAGGAGCAAGGAAAGAAGGTATTTATCCACTCTGAGACAGAAGGAATTGTGCCACATGGGGTTTTTCTTGTGTTTTAACTGGGTTCTATGTCTCTTGCTGCAGGCACAGGACTATCGTCCTTCCTTCAGCTGTTTAGCAATATGTGAGGACAAACTTCTAATAAAACACATGTGCTACATACCTAGCTCAGGGGTAGGTATCCCAGTTTTGTGCCATCATAACAGGTCTTCATTTCAAAAAATGAGCTACATGATAATCCCTTAATAAATCCATTAAAGTCAACACCAAGCAGAGTCAAATCTGCTGATGGAAAACAAGGCATTATCTGACTTTTCTTTTGTAGAGAATGAACTGAAGTCCCAGTTTGGGATCAAGGACAGATTTTAAATCTTGAACAGCATCCTGAAGTGCAACCTTGTCTCTCTGCATGACTCTGCTTGAGATAACACACGGTGCTTGAGGCAGAGCTGCTTCATGCTCCAAAGAACCAATGCCATAGCTTAGATATCTTTACACACTATCTGGCATTATGACTGGAGCCATGAGATACAAGTTTTCCATCTGCATATATTTCCACCACAGCATCCCAGAGGTCCTGTTCAGTTTGACTTCAGTCTTCCAAGATTTGGATATCGATGCCAACTGCAGAGGAGTTGCAGACAGCAGTCTGGTGAATCTCTTCATGCCTATTGACACCTACTGATAACCTGTCTCTGTTCAATAACAAAAACAAACTACTTATCCTTCAGCCTCCAGTTATGGCTAGGGTGTAGCTTGAGACAGACTAAGATGTTTACAAGAATCTAAACTGAAGTAAATCTTCCGGTGACTTCTCTCTTCTGACAGTAAATGCTGTGATATCATGACATGTCTAATTCCTAGTGGTTTTGGAGAAATAAAGAAATATTTTGATAGCACAGCTTCAGATGGGGCACATACAGATTTCACACTCTAAATGACCTGGCCTTCTCCAATTTGCCAAGCACAGCATCAGTATCATGCCACTCACTACCGAGGACACCAGACTCAGACTGTTATCTCCCAACTGGATTTTCCCTCAGGAACTAACAGATGCTTACTAGCCATAAACTAGATGTGTCTTCAATTGTACCATGCTTCTGAGTGCTGAAGAAGTAACAGCTATTACAGTGTTTAGCATCTTTCAGAAATAGAGCACGGGTCTGTCATTCACTTGCCAGAGCCTTCCATCAAAAATCTCTCTCTGCCTCCTACTCCAGTCTTAGGGCCTGATCATGCAGCTCTGTGCTCAGGGGCTCTGATGGCAAGCAGTCTGTGGCTTAGGGACTTGGCAATCCAGAGACAGGGTTTGTGTTTAACGCAATGTATTTTTAATAGGCTAGTATAGAATTTTATTTTGTAGACCTGTCTGAACAAAGATTGATTGAGAAGTGCTCTGTCTGTGAGTGGCATCTGCATTAAAAATAAACAAGCCCCAGATTCTAACACGTACATGACTGTGATAGGAAAAAGAGAACTGCATCTCTACAACCCATCTGTAAAACTGGCAAGATCCCTTTCTTCCTAGGAAAGATATCTTTGCATCTGACATTGCTGCCCTTACACTTAAAAAGGAAGGAATTGATTTTGTGATTGATTGTAGAAGCTCTGATTCTTCCACAACATAAACAATACAGACAATAATATACAGCTCAGATTTCCAGTGGAAATACCAGAAATTCCAGCAGTGCTTTGTAAGGCTGGTAGGCTACTTGCTTTGTGCCTCTATCCGAGGAAATAACAACTCTCCAAAAAGAGAAGAATGGAATTATTTTTATCCAAAAAAAGGCCTAAGCTTCATGATTTCCCATTATTCATTTATTTAGCTGGAATCTTCCCATACCTACAGGTGGGAGCCAAGAGGTGGTGCTAGAACTCAGCTATCTTGTACCTAGCAAACATCTACTCCATCTGGTTTTCAGGTAAAAGATGGCTGGACTCCTTGTGCTTCAGTCTCTCTCAGCTGTCTGTGCTTTTAGGAAGACTATAACCTGTTTTGTAGTTTTAGGGGTTCACTATTCTGGAAAGCAATCACCCTCAATTCTTCCTGCTGATTTCTTAAAGTTCCTGAAACTGTACATCCAGAAGCACTCATTATCAATATAAGGAGAACAAACACAAATATTCATCAGTTAATCTCATCTCATGGTCCCTAAGCTGAGCACTAGAGCCTCACGCTACCAAATATACATGAGTCAAATAATGCTTAAAACTAACACCAGGCCTTTCATCAGTGACAATGCCCTACTTTAGGGATAAAGTACCAGCATCTCTGTCAGTGACAGTGAATTGCACTGTATTTCAGGGTAAGGACCTTGAGTAAGATGGCAAGAACAACACCAGAGTGAATTACAGCATCTCTGATGGGAGCATCTGCCATGGCTGAGCCTTCCTTGACCTGATAGCGAATGGCTGAACTGAAAAACCAATCCTCTTGGAATTGTTCCCTCTGTGCACCATCCTCAAAGGGAAACTTCCATGCTGCAATGGAAATTTGAGCAATGGTAGGAGGAGCAGGTACATCTTGGCTGGGAGAACCCCAGAACAAGGTTTCAGTGGCAGGTTTGCAGCACAGACCTCTCCAAATCAAACACAGAAGAGACCACAAGAGCAGTGAAAAGATCTGCTAGTGAATAGTGAAGAGAGTGTTGATCTTCATGATCAACAAACAGTACTTAGGACTTGTTACCTGCACCACCCTTTAGCAACTGATTTTAAAAGGCCTCCAAAAGAACCCTCCTCTTGCAGCTTGCAGTGTGTTTTCTATATTAAACTCCATTAAGATCTGAGCAATTGCACCTCCTTCATCAACTTTAATCTATGACAGTAGACCACGAAAGACTGTTAATTCTGAATCAACAAGAGGTAGCTAATAAAATGTAGTGTCATGGTCAATGGTTAGGGAATATCTTTAAGAGCTCCTAAACAATTATCTGATAGAACACTTGAAGTGAAATTTTCATAAGCTGCTCTTGAATAAGCCTGGCTTCATTTTGTCATAAAAGGAGCATACTGAGATAACAAATTCAAATGCTAGGACATTGAATAGTTTGTCATTTTTATAGTCTTGTATCATTTGTACAATATGGCATTGTTATGCACCAGACCCATTTTCTGTGGGACAAATGGCCACCTTCCATTTTGGGACAAATATAAGCATCCATTGTCGTACTCCAGGGAATCAGACAATAAGCAATACTATTTTCTGTCCCCAGATTGTTCACCAGTAATGCCATATACCAGTATAACAAGCAGGGGAAGTTTATTGGGCATTGGTTTTGGAAGGCTATCCTTCTGAAAGAGGCTGAGAAGACTAAAGCTGCTCAGAAAGAAAAGCAGGAAAGCTCATGCCATGATCAGAGCAAGCTCTGGGCACACAGCTCCAAGTACTGCAGATCTGACCTGGCGCCTGCCAGTATTGGATCAAAAGTGCTGGAGCCACCTGGTGCAAAGTGCTGCTGGATCAAAATTCTTCAAAAGCAAGTTAATTTTGTACCAGGGGGGTTTGTGCTGCTCTGGGTATCATCTGTTCCCCCAAAAGCTGGCAGAGAAGATGGAGGCAGTATAAATACCAAGGCACGTGATGTGAGTAATTTGACAGAAATGGGAGCGTGTATTCATGCTCCAGCTGGATCAGTGGGTGATCTGGTGGTGAGCAGTTCTACCAGCAATGAATGTGGCACCACCACCAAAAAAAGAGAGGGGGCTTTCAGACTGAGAACTGCCTGAAAAAAGGAGTCCAAAGTATGAACAATTATCCTTTGTCACTTTATTCTTTCACCAAGGTTTTGACAAAGAAACACTGTTTTGTCAGCTTTTATCTTTCATGGGCTATGGACACTTGTCCAAATGGGGAACAATAGTACATTTAGACTACAACTGAATATTTTGCTTAAAATAGCCCATTTGGCAACATATACACAAGTTTCATAATAAAACAGCAATAGCATAGTTATTTAGTATTTTTAATTAACTGAGAAGACCAATGCATTTCAAATAAGACACGAAACAACAGATAAAGTGTTTTGAGCTCCCATGGTCCCTCTCTCTGCCCAAGAACACATGAATAAAACTAAATCACAAGATCAGGAGATTATTTCTTTCCTTTTTTCCCCTAAATTAATTCTGTTACCGAGCTATGTCCGAAAGGCCATATNTGACGGAGTGGAGACGACTGGTGGATGTGTTTCTTCTATGAGAAATACCTGAGCTAGAATTTCTAGGTGAGTTCTTTAACTAGCGATTGATGCACGTGTGCTAATGCAGGATCACAAGAACCACCAGCTCCAGAAAGAGCCCTTGGGGTGATCTAGGGCCAAGTTTGTAGTTCCTGGACATTCTGATCACCACTGTGTTTTCTGAGAAGTTTTATTTCCCACCTTTTTCTGAACAGCCACTTCCACTCTTGTGAAGGCTAAGACCTAGAAGACCCATGCTCATTTCCTTTCTGGTCCTGTGAGCAAGCCATGTACTGTTTCAGTGCCTGACTTATTTCAACCTGAAATATTCTTTCTGAAGATGCTTACAGTGAATACTAGAGGGTGCAGGGATGTTCCTGTCCCAGAAATCCCATGACCCTACATGAGATATAGGTGGCACTGTCCCTTCCTGGGTCATCTCAGCCGTGCCAGTCCCTCAGTGCTCTGATCTCTTCTCTCCTTCTACCAGGTTTTTCTGAGCTCACAGATGGATGTCTCAGTAGAATGCCTCTAATCAGGCACAATATTTTGCATGTAGTTAATCATTCATATGGGACTCTACTTTTCAAACAGTTCAGATTTTCCTAATTAATGTTTTGCATCATGATCGTATTTACAGTAATTGGGACTGATATTTGCAGTACAGTAAAAGCTGTCATCTCATTCCCTCCTAAAGAGCCCAATTACCTTCATTTGTTAGCAAATTCATACTAACATTTGGGTTTATTAAACTTGACAACAAAAAGCTCCTTCTCTCACACAGCTCAGCAGAGTAACATCAGCCCAGACATAAAAGATGCTGCAGACCCAATCTTGAAGGTTAGAGTTGGGAATGCCTTCCTGACTTAGATCCTGACAGCAAAATCAATCCAAAAGCATATCCAGAACAAGAATTTCCCTTGTGCCCATGCTAGTTGTCAGCCCATCACTACTGTGGAAGATGACAGCTTTTGTAATTAGACATTTCTCTGACGCTCACATGCTGCAGGAGACAGCCCATGCCCAGGTTCACTCAGCCCAGCTTCCACCTAATTCCTCCTGCCTGGTGTTTTCAATTAACACTTCTGGAGGCCTACAGCCAGCTAAGAGGAAATATTAGGCACTGAAACTGGGTCAAAAGTCAGGCCATGTGAACCAGAGCATTAGTCTTTTCGGGTCCTCACCTGTCTGGATTATGGTCCTAAAGGACAGCTGTAGAGTGGTGCGTGCAACTCATGTCACTGAGAGCCATAGCCGCCACTGCATCCAAAAGTTAATTTAGTGGTGGGGTATTAAAATGCACCTGTGAATTCTTCTGTGTCACTTAGCCATAGCCACCTCAGCAAGGTGTTCACCAGAGTGTTATGTGGGTGCTTCAGAGAGAGTCAGGCCTTCCACAGACGGGAAAGAAGATGGAAGAGTGCCATGCTTGCTTCTCATTCTGGGAAGTCCTATTTCAGCTACTGATTATTACCTAATAACCAAATCAGGAGTAACAGCAATATTTGGCACTTATAAACACTTTATATTCAAAAAGCTACAGAAGAAGATTAGGTGGAAAATTAATCCCTAACTAATTAGCAAAGGAAGCAAGCTATAACAATATTTTAGGATCAGAAAACAGAGCTACAGAATCAAGGTCAGATCGCTAGAGCACAGCCATTCATTTGTTGTGATGTTCTGTAGGGAAACAGGTGTTTTTCAGCAGGGAAATAAGATAAGCTATGATTTTAACAGATGTTAGTGGGTCAAGGTCAGACCTAGGCAGATGCTTTGAGTTGCCTAATTAATACACAGGTAAGCACCAAGGAAAAAAATCTGTAGATCATTCTCAATCCAGCTACATCAAAAGTTTAAAAAGGGCTTGTTACAGTGTTCTTGGAAGCATCAAAGACACTTCCCTGCCTGGAGTAAACAAGATGTGAATGAGAAACAGGAATCAGAAGGTCTCACCCTTCCCACCTACCTACTAAGAAAAGCAAATTTGTCTCTGCATGAAATTTCAACACAAAGTTTTCCAACTCAAGTCAGTTCCATGATTCAACAGTTCAATAAGCAGAAACCTCTCTCTCTCTTCTTGGTAATTTTCCCAAGAGTTTCCTCCAACTGTTTAAGCTCTTAATTTGTATCACTCTCTCTCTTTTCTTCTTTTTTTTTTCTACAAGCAACTTCTTCCCCAAGCACCTATCTACAATTGAATCCTACTCTAAATTCATGTCAAGATCAGCTTATATATTCACTGCTGAATGAATTTCAAATATGTGCTCCTTGTGTTCTTTCCCTAACAGGATAGAGAGGCCTCCTGAGTTGCTTTAAATGTCTCATTACAAATGCTTCATTAGAAACTACGTCACAGATTGTGTCAATCTGGTCCACACTTTCATGCCAAAAAGTAAAGACTTTCAAGCTGTGCCTTTCTTACCATTAAGTTTCCAATCTGTTTTTAGAATCTCAATCAGTTCTTTAAGGAATGCAAATGTTACTTCTCCCTTTAGTGCTGAAACTAGCCATTGGGAAATGCACATGCATAATGCCTTCCTGTTCCTGCATGTATTGAAACAATGATCAATGCTGGAAGGGCAGGCTACTTCTATATATCTTACAAAGGACACAAAGAACTTCTGCACTCATAGGGACAGATCACCTCCTTCATATTGTCTGAACAGAAATAATTCAGTTGAAATCAATATTTCATGTGACAAGAGTTTAATCAATATCAGTGTGGGAAGCTGAAGACCACTGGGGCTGAAGCTGATGTTATGATAATGTGATATAAGTCAAGTGTTTTTGGGCCTGTTTTTCCCCTCAGCCAGACCTGGCTTACCCCACCGCAAATGTACTTCTCTCCAGGAGCTGCTCCTCACTGCTGCTTTCTGCACAGTGCAGCTTGGCTTCATTATTGATTCCTACATACTCAGCAGCCCTACCTGCTTCACAGGCACTGTGAACCTCAGTTTTGTCAGGAATGCTTACTGTGCTCTCTAGTATCTCAGTGGTAGAGGCCTTCTGCTTCTGTGCTTTCTAAACCATGTGGTGAAAGATTTTTTTTTTCCTTGCAGCTGCTGGTAATTCAGCCTCAGAAACTGAGTTAAAAACTCCTATTTGGTATGCAACCATAAAGAACTTGTACAGAAAAGTGTTCTCAAGCAGATTATTAGTGGTTAAAACAGAGGCAAGCAGTAGAAGTGTGAGATGGAAAACTCAGTACCTTGGATGTTGGAAGCTCAACCCTTTTCATGGAAGTGAAAATGGAAGATAGAATGTATGAAATACACCACAAATTATTCCTTGTTGACTGTGGTGGAGCAGAAGGTGGGAAGGACACCTGTGCTGCTGGCAGCTGTGCATCCACACAGACCTGTCTGATGGTCCTGGCTGAGAAACACCAGACCATTGTCTTGCATCAAGGAAGGATCAGAGACTCTGCAGCCTCTCACATTAATCTTTCTTTACCATCACCAAGGTTTCCTAAGACCTAACCACAACATCAACATAGCCCATGAGTTTTCATCCTATCAAAACATTACCTGCAGACTGTGACTGTGTTTCATTCGGTCATTCACCCCTCCAGGTTGCTTTCATCTACCCACAGACACTTGGTTTCCAAGGACTGCATCCCCCATCCCATTCTCCTCTAGACTCTACTTCTCTCTCACAGGACAATGAACACAAGACTGGACACAAGACTAAAGTGACACCTTATCATGAGTGAGTAAAACACTCCTTGTCACACATCGCAGCATGATGGCTGCTTTTATTTTAATCTAAAAAAAAGCCACACAAGTTCAATAGAGATCTGTTGTAATTCCTAGGCTTCTTTCAGTAAATATATGTCTATTGAAGACTCTCATTCTAAGTTTGGGGGTTTTTCTTCCTAAAAATAAAATTTTGCTTATTGGGTTGTAGCTTTTTAACCCAGTGTGGGGCTTTTTTTATTTTGTTAAGAACACTTCAGTCCTTTGTCTTTCATGCTGCCCCTCCCAGATAGGAGTCATATGCAGGTCTAACAGGTATATTCTCTATTCCATCATCCAAACCACTAATGAAATACTTAATATCAAGCCCAGATTATAAGTCCTTCAATGCATCTCCTCATTTAGAAAGGTAATCATAACATCTCTCTGACCAAGATTTGTAAAACCAGATTTGCACTGTGTTGCATTTTCATTTAGAGCAATCTTCTTCAGCCTTATTTAACAAGAACCAGTCAACCTTTCTGAAAAATAAAATAAAATAAAATAAAAATCCATGGACCATCTTGTGCAATGACACCAGATGAGATTTAGGTGTGGTGAAAAGTAGGTGAAAGCTTTTTTGTCCTCCCTCCTTGTGTTGCATTCCCAACAAACAAGGAGTGTGCACATATTTCTTTTTAACTGCTAGCATCCATTTTGCAACTCACCTCTGGTACATTAGAAAAGGCTAGAGATCAGTCCACAGACTACCAGAAAGAAACTTGCACTAGAACAAGTTCCTCCACACTGCTTAAGACTAACACCCCTGGGAGAGTATTAAAAGTCTGTTGGAGTCAAGTTTCATCTATTGTTTCTTGATTAACTCCCTCTCTGTGTTCTGGAGAAAAGGGAGATTTCATGCATTTTGTGTCCCAACATCACAGTACTTTGGCTAAGAGGCAGTAGTATTCTGACAACTTTATGCTTTCTTCAGCTTTCATGATTTCAGGGATTGTTAGGAAATAAACCACAGTGGCTCAAAGAATGGTGTTATTTGCTAAGTGCTGGAAACTGTAAGAAGATGGTATTCCCAAAGATGGGCACACTGCCCTGCATCGCTCTCAGAACCAATCTCCTGTGACATCCAAAGCTGAGGAGTGCCTCCCATTTCTGTGGCAATGGCTGTCCATGCCCATCTCACTTTCAGAGATTAAGGTTATCACAGATGCCCAGAGCCTCCAGCCCTCAGCAGACACATCGCCTTCTTTGACTGGAAGAGTTAACCCCAATCTTGTGACACGGATTAAATATTATGTTATGCATGATTCTGTCACAGATGTTTTAACACTTCTGCATGCCTGACATGAGTAGGAGGATCATCAAGGGAAGCTGTAACCACAAATTCATTACATTTAATCTTGAAGGAGAGGCCATGCAATGTCTAATTAGATTTTCCTCATTTCTTCCTCACATTTGGCCAGTTGGAATGTTATGAAGTTTCATAACATCTTAACTGAAGGGAAGGACTGTTTTCTGCTGGTGTTGTTTGTTTCCGAGCTGACTAAATGTCAATTAAGTAGTGGAAGAAATTTAATTGAGTTGTGCTGAGTTCTCCAGTGACTAACAAGTCTGCTCCTGAGGTCTGGAAGAAAACATTATATCACCTGCAATGTGTGTCATCCTGAGGATGAGGCAGCAGAGCTGAAGGAGCACTGGAACTTGTGCAGCCAAATTTCTTCTTTTCCAGATGAGGCCCAGGCAGTATCATCTATGCATGCAGTGTCTTAAAGAGAACAGGGTAGTAAAGGTCTCCAAATCAACATTTCTCTATCTCATCACTGAGACAACGAACTGCTGACATTTACAAGACCAAAAGCTTGAGCACAGGTTTTTGAACTTACTGATTTAGAGGCTTTGTGCAGGGTGTGCAGCCCCTTGGGCTGGTGTTTACTGAGCATGGTTGGGAACCAGCAGCAGTGCACACACTCTACTCACATCTGCTTGCCTTGCTGAGAGCTGGCACTGGAGGAAAACAGGGGCCACACCACTCCCAGTCAGAGCAGAGACACACTCTTTTTATCATATAACCAGGCATCCCTTGTCCTAGACTGGCTATTCGAGAGCAGGGCTCTCCAATTCTCAAGTGCTTTCAAAACAGGACTCAGTGGGATTTCTCGGGGTATTTCTGGGAGGTCTTTCATTAAACATATTGCTGAATTCACTGTAGAGGTGATGATGATCTGCATGTCATGCACCTGCATATAATGACAAAGAGTTTCAGGCTAGATAATCTAAAGATGTTTTCCAGCTTTAAATCTTCAGACCTATTTTCCTATCATCTTCATTAACCAATCTTCATTCTCCATTTTCACACCCATCTTCATAATTTTTTTGCCCTTGATGGTACCGAGTCAGCTTCACCATAAATGTTTTCAACTAAATCCTCATAACCGTGTGCCCACTTAGAGTCTTTTTGAACTCACTGCCATAGTTAATTCAGAATTTGTTTGTGTTTAAAATGTAACGTATGGATGCACTGAATTTTTGAATGACTCATCTAATTCTTTGAGTAGGTGGATTGTATGCCTTCATACAGTAAAATTATACTTTAATCTAAGCCACCCAGTTCTTTTAGTCTTCAAAGGAAGAACGACAATATCCAGAAGTGCTGTTGACTGCTGTTTGAATTTATGAGGAAGAGTTCTAGTCCTGCACCCATGTCATAAAACAGACTTTCAATTACCCTAGAGCTTACCAACATGCCTTCACACTTATTCAGTTTTCCTGTCTCCAAGAAACTGGTTTAGACCATGGCACAATTCAAGTCAGTTTTGAATTCTGCAGGGCTCCATGTGCCTCTAGGGCTGCAGGAGCTGGTAAAGCCAATGGCTGTAGTATCATCTCATCACACTCCTTTTTCCCCTGACTGACTCTTGTCTTCCCAGCATTGACTGGTTGGAATCTGACTCACTTAATAGCACCAGCTCAGAATAAGAGCTTGAGGTGCATGTACACATGTAGCTGCTCCTGTCTTTGGATCACAAAGCTGGAGGCTGACATGCAGCAAATATTTATGGGTAGTCAAGAGACCTAGAAGAAATCAAATGCAAGGTTTCCTGCTTCCTGTGTATGGCCATCAGATATTCAAAACTGACTGGTAAAGAAAAATTCAATTATGACTCGTTTTTTAGAAAGGCAAAATATGGAGATGGATGTTTTCTCCTCAGTCCCATCTGCTGCACAGTGGTAGCCTCTGCTGTGTACTACTTAAACCTTTCTACTACAACCAAATAAAATCCAGACTCAGAAAGGGGACATGAACCTTAACTCCTGTATTTAGGTTTCCTTTGAGCTGCCTTGTCCAGCTGACCCACCACTGCTCTGTATGCCAACATACATGCCTGATTAAAAAACCAAAAATCATCCATTAAATTTGCAGACAAAACAGAATAGAAGCAGTAGTTCCCAGCCTGTGTTCCCAATCTGGCTGAGTGTCAGGCTGTCTAAGCACATTTCTTAAAGCAAGAATGAAGGTGTTGTCTGCATCAGATTTGCTGGAGTCTTCAATAACTGTCCTTAATCTGGGGTAAATTACACAAAATCAGCAACCCCAGCTTCAAAAACTAAATCATAAAGAGTAAGAAAGTGGTATTAAATCAGCTAAATCAATGCAGCACAGGTAAATACAAGTCCTACATGCAGCTTTTGACTCATTTATAATTGCTTAATTCCCTGAAATTAAAGAAAAATTAACTGCCTGATTGATCTTATAATCCAGGGGCCACAAATTGCCCTTGTTAATAGAAGACCTGCTGGTTTGGATAATAGAGAGAATTGCTAATTTACTTGCTATTCACTATGCTATAATTTTTCCTCTGAACTGAATTGTTAAAAATAAACAATTTTTTTTCCTTCCCAAATAGGAAAAAAAGAGCGAATTTATTACCAAAAGTGTCTTGTGGCTTTAGGGGGAAAGTTAAATTTAGAACTTAGACTAGTTGCACAAAATGCTTTATAAATATTTTAAGGAGCTAGCTTCCCCTTTCTTCTGAATACAGATAGGAGTAGGGAACAAACAGAAACAAGGGTTTGGGATGGAGCATTATTCACGAAGCCTGATGTGCTTCTGAAAAGGAGTGAATGTATTCTGCTTGGGATTTAACCTTTCTTGACTCTGTAACCTGGCTTTATAAATCTACAAAGGCCAAGGCAGCCAGACTGGTCAGATGGGAACCTGTTGGTGACTCAGTCTGTAGCCCAAGAACTCCCTGCCTCCTGGCCAGATGTGCCTGCACTGGTCCTTCCTCTCCTATAAACTGTGGTGCAGCTCTGGCTGCTGCTCCTTGGGCATGGGCCCAGGTGGTTTCTCACTGAGCCTGTGTTGTATGAACTCATCTATTTGTTAACACCTGAATAATTTTAGTGCAGCACGCAATGCTTGCTGTGCAATGCCCAGGATGCAGAGGAGACCAGCCCCACTCTCATCCGCAGCCTGGCCATCAGCTGTGCCACAGCCTGCCCGCCCCTGTGCCGCTGCAGAGCCTGGCTTTCCCTGTCTGCACCTTTTCTGATTTAGCTGAAGCAAACCTGGATGTCACCTTCTCATCCCAGCAAGCAGGAGACAGCTGGGAGCCCAGCAAAGCCAGTTACCTCCCATGGGAAGCACGTGCCTGCCCGAGTTCAGCCTGGGGCACACCAGAGGCAGGCTCAGGCTGAGGTGGCTGACAGGCAGACAAGTTCTCCCATGAGCTGGTCCTTCAAGTGGCTGCACTGAAGGGGTATTAAGGACTCTGAGAAATGTTTCTGTAACTCCTTTGCACCAAACTCTCTCTGAACTAATGCTCCAGAATAGAAGCAAAGAACGTGCATGGATTGTGTGCAATAAGCCCCAAAAACTTGGCCAGACCAGAGGTTTGGATAAAAGCCTGGATCTGGGATCTGGGCACACTTTGCAGTGTATATACAGTACATGTCAAGAGTGACATTTTAGAAGAGCTTAGGAGAAGAAGAAATGATGACTTGCATCTCCCTGAACATAACTCCAATGGCAGTACTAGAAAAGAGCAATCAGCCCTTTTTAACCACACTTGTTCTCACAGAAGAGTCAGGAAATTAAAGACATTTTTTTAGGCAACAAGATCAAATGAATTTTGGTCCCACACTTCCAAAAACCTGGCAGTTTTACCAAACAATGGAGATTTTCAATAGGAAAGGACAATTAATTACTCCAAAGAGGCCGCTAAATGTGAATAAGCACAGAACTTGGAGATAATAATTTTCATCTGTTCCCATTAAGAATTGCTGTGTTAAGGAATATTTAGAAATCCTGAGTGAAATTTTTAAATAAAGAGACAATAATGCTGTATTGTTGGATGGACTCACGACATGGGCACAGTAAATAATTTTGTTGTCACAGTGCAAGTAAAGAGGAAAAATTGTTGCACCAATGCAACACAACTGAGAGAAAAGAGCTGCAGTAGTTTATCTAGATGAGTAATTAGAAACAGTTAATTACCACATACAGAAACTAATCTATAGCATGCATGCAACAGGGCAGGCCTGGACTCAGGCAAAGACAAATGTTGTCTTTTGAGCAGATCTGGTCAAAGATTTATCAGAATGCAATGTTGTAAAATGGATTCCTTTTTTTTAAGAAACTTTGGGATTAAATATTAACCATAAACTCTCACAGAGATGATGACGGCGACCACTTTCATAAAGCATATTATGGAGAACTATGTGTTTATGCTTAGGAAAATAAAAGTAAATTTTTTATTAATTCATGAAATGCATGTATATACATGTGCTCATAGTTTCAGAGGGAGAATAATTTAAATATGGTTATTGTCAGTCTATTTTAACCCAAATCTCTTTCTTGTCACTGGTGCTACTCTGTAGAAAATTGACCTACAAGCAGACAAACACATTGTTCAAAGTGCTTGGGAAGCCACAGTAATAGGTATTTAATACCTGACCCAAGAATTGCACAGGACTGGTGGTCATCAAAGAGAGTCTAAACCCAAAAAAAAAAAAAGTTAAGGTGTCTTTAGTAGTGTATTCAGGATGTGTTTGTAGCTGTGGGTCCATGTGCTGCTACTGATTTCACAGAAGCAGAGGCTGGAAGGGACCTCTGGAAGGCATTTGGTCCAACCCCCCTGCTCAGGAGGGCCATTTGGAGTCAGTTGCCCAGTAATGTGTCTGGGTAACTCTTGAACATCTTCAAGGAGAGAGATTCATAGGTGGTACCTTCATTTTCATGTTATTACTGAAGCAAAACTTGGCAAGGCAGTACCACATCAAGTGAAATGGAAACCATAAACCTAAGAGTGTCATAAGCTCACAAGTAGATTTAGACTAAATCTACATAGGTCACTAAACAGAGATTCAATGCAGCTGATTATTTCTTCAGGAAAAAAAAATTCCTGTTATACCATACCTAAACCAGAAAATTATTTCTTTGTTCAGAGTTGGTCACATTTCAGGATTAGAGGTGCTATAGAAAAGCATAAGAATTAGTGCTATTAACATCATGTGACAGCTTTGTCTAGCACTTTGTTGTTTGTCCCTGGATTTTAAGTGAATTTGAGAACTATTTCTGTCACATTTCAGGCATGACCCCTCATGTGCTCTGACACATCTCACTGGGCCACACACGTGACATCATGTTTTCCTTAAAGAAAGGACTCTGATGTGACCTATACAACTGCACACTCTGAGTCACAGCATGAGGCATTGGGCAGGAAATCTGAAAATAATGCTGCTGCAATATCCACTATTAATAGTTAATTTTTTCATCTTGGGAAATAAAATGCTAAAAAATAATAATAATTTAAAAACCTTCTAAAAAAGCCAAATTCTTCTTCATATCTTATTTAGGTCTAGATTGGTGGTTGCAATGTAGAATTTTCTTTTAAAGACTTAAATTAACAGACATTTAGATAGATAGCAATAGAAATGTTCTTTCCAAGTTGTTTTTCTTCTTGCAAAAAGACAATCTCAGTATGTTTTTATTTCCTAGGCAAGATAAAAGTGAAATTGAGCAAACTGTTAAACATCCAATGAGCCAATGAATGCATCTCCTTATCCTGAAATTGCAGAGAACAGCTCTTTGTCAGGTCTTTTAAGCCATATTGTAATCACTTTCACAATGATAGCTGGTTGAATTTCAAACTCACGTCACTTATTAAGTTGTTACTTTCATAGCAGTATTTCATCTCCTCTCTGAACTCTACTGGGTCACAGCAGAGCCTGAGCAGCATCAAGTACCCAGCTGTTTTTTCTAGCAGTTTGGTGTTGTGGAGAATCTCAGCATCTTTGAATCAAAACCAGCTGGATTTCAGTTCAGCTCAGTGTCCGCTGAAGTCAGACACATATGAGCCCTACACCATGCTCTTACAAATAAGACTCTGAACTCTTCCAGCCAACCATGAAGTATCTCTAGAGAGCTGCAGCCCTTCTCTGACAGAAAGCACAGCATGTCTGTGTGTGTGGGGATGCTGGAGCCAGAGACACAAAGCTCCTTGCAGCCATTGCTGTGCATACAGCTCACCATTTTCCATGACAGCCCAGTTTACAGAGACTGGGAGATCACAGAAATGGCTTCTCTTTTGCTACCCACAGAGCTGCTTTTGTTAGCCAAGGCAACTAAAAAACAAATTTAAACATCAGATTTGGATTTATTTTGCTCATTTTCACTGAGGTGGGGGCACTTGCACAGGTAGTTGGGTAAGCAGATCAGAGCCATAGCCCCTAAGAGTGGCTAGCACTGAAAACCTGGGGCAATACATCTTCTGCTGGCAGAGTCACATCCAGGACAAATTTCCCATAGCCTTTTTTACTGAGTGTCATACTGCTGTACCTAAGCTTTTCTGGGAGTGGAAATGAGCTTTTCTAGCTCATTCAAAACTTTCACAGATCTCTCCAGGTTACATAGCACCCTGAAGAGCACACATGCCCACAAAAAAGTCCTCCTCAACATCCAGGAAGGTCACAGCTGCATTAGTCCCTGGATTGCCTTTGTCTTTGCCTTCTCAGCACTGCAAGATAGTTTGATGCAAGAAAAGAAAAGCTAGCACCAATCTGTAATGCTCATACATTGTGGTGGAGTGTGACTGAGGGCCGAAGATGCCAGTTGAAAAACCTTGGAGTAAGTTCAGGAAGTAGCAGATTGTGCATTGCTGGTCAGGGTCCAGTCCAATAAAAGTCTTTTGGGGTGAGCCTGCACCAAATAACTTTATCAGCTTAAGTTATTAAAAGGTTATTTAAGTAAAGCTAAATGCTGTGAATACTCACACCATCCTCTGTGTTTCATCCTCCTGATTTTTGCTGGCACAATGGAATATTGTCCTGCATATTCATTTCCCTAGATTCCTTGCTTCCCTGCCCTGGCCAGTGATAGATGAGGAAGAGTGTCTCTCCTGCACAAAGCTCTCACCCTGCTCCACCTCTGAGAGCTCAGTGGCAGTTAAAGATTGTGCTTCAGGTAGAGACTCTCCTCTGATTCTCTGGGGAATCTGCACTGCTAATTCACTTTTTCCTTGCCACTGCCTGAAACATTCCTCTTGGATCAGCCTGCTCCAGAAGGAAAATGGTCAAGTGAACTGAATGTCAGCAGCAATTAAATTTGTGAGGATATCTAAGCAAATATCCTCACTCAGTAATTTAGGTTTGTTTGTTTTTCTCAGGAAGCATCTGCAGTCAGCTTCTGGTGAAGTTTTTTGACTCAAGTGAGCCAGAGCTGTGAAAATAATACATTCACTTAAGCACATTCAAATTCCAGTTATAAAAATACAACTGTTGCCGGGTGGGCAACTAAATTTAATGCATACATGTTTGGGAACAATGAAATCTACATATGTATCTGTAATGCTGCCTCTATCAGCTTTGCACCTTACTTTTACACTGGCAGTGATTTTCTGAAAAGGAATAAACCTGTCTGCTAATTAAATTTCAGTATAAGACATCTTTTAGGCTTACCATCAAAACGAAGTGGTTTGCTCACAGTTCTGTAGATTTTGTTGCAAGTTCAAAATACAAATTTTTCTTCTACTGTGCAATTACACATCTGCACATAGAATAGTGTGCCCTTGTTCAACCACCTCCTTGTATTAGCTGAAGGTTAGGCATATCTTGTCATAAATTGTACCTCTCCATTAGAAATCCATTAATTAGGCAGTAATTGAATGGCATTCCCATTCATATTTACCTGTTCTAAATCCGCATTAAGCAAGTATTTCCTTGAATGCTAATTTTAAAATCAATTGGATTTTATGTTGGGAAATTTCATTGCGTAATGTAGCTGACTGGAGTCATTAACTTGTGCATAACATTAATGTAAAATCCATCTGGAATCTTCTGCTTGAGGCAAAGGTGAAAAGCAGTTTGTTTACAGCAACAGTGATAGAAGATAGTCTCTTAATGATCACAGGAAGTGTATACAATTTGAAGAAGGGAATTTGAATTTATCCAAAAGCAAGCAGACTGGAAGAGAAAAACTTAAGCCAAATTTTTTTTTTTTTTCTGAGGCAACAGTGGACAAAGGAGTCAGCTTCCACACCTCTGGTTTCAGGACTGGATATGTGCCCTCTGTAATGAGAGCTGGGAAAGAAACATTCAGGTGACAGCTTAGTGATTTATACCTTGTGGTGTCTAGAAAGACTGATCCAAACCTTGAAGAAAAATGGAGTAACTCTCAGCTTTACACTGTTGTAACTTAGAGCAGCATTTGCTTGTGGGTAGCAGAGGAAATACAAGGCTTATAAAGCACAAAAGTCCTTTGTAAGGTAGGCTGGATGTGATTTTTTTCAATAGGTATAATGTAAGTACTTAACAGAGTGTCTTTCTCTGGCCCCCTGACATTTAAACAGGAATCTATTAGTCAACTGATGTCATTAGCTAAAGTACATTCTTTCTAAGGATGACACTGATGATCTAATCGATCATCATTATTAAGCTAACATCAATCAGCTGCAGGTAGACTAGAGAAGCTGCCTGATAGATAAAGTTCCTCTACTAAAGTTGGAGGCAAGAGACTTCTTTTCTATTCCTTGCTGTTTTTAAAACTCATAAAATGTTGACAGGCCAAATTCTGCCACTGGTTTCAGTGGTAGTGTAATTTTGGATTTATGCTGGTGTAAGAAAATAAGAGGAATCTTTTTCCTTGTTTCAGCAATGGGAACACAATAAAAGTGTCATGGTGGCAGCATAGTTCAGAGAATAAATAAGAGAGCTGCCTCTTAGGTACCAAAGACAAAATTTATTGACAATTCTCAGCTTTAGACACTCAATCTAATACAGTGAAATCAACTGTTAGAAATTCCTAGTCATTTTCACAAAAATTTTAGCAAAAGATTAAAGGACATACTAGAAATAAGATGAATGTTGATCAGAACATTCATTCATCCACCCACCACTGACTGCATTCATTGTGCTCCCTTGGTTTGTTGAAGTTGTTTATGGACAATTTTATATATATGTTGAGTGAAGTTAGAAACTCTTATAATGCTATAAATTGTGTTCAGGGAACAGGATGCCACCAGCTGCTGGACTGATTCTTTTCTCTGTTTGCTGATGAGAATCGTGTGAATCATGAGAGTGGGTGTGGATGGACAGTGTCCTCCACCAAGGTGAGCAGTAAACAAGTGTGAGGAAAGAGGTGAGCTTTGCCAGGAAAAGGGCAGGCAGATATTATCCTCTTCAAGGAAGGAAAAAAGAAGCAGAGTCTAAAACACTTCTTTAGTCATTATTCAGCTATCCTTCTCCTACGATAATGTGGGACTGATTATTTTAGTGCTAACCAGCTCAGAGACCGCACGTTCCTCAAAGCAGAGATCTGGCACCGAGCTTGGTCTGGAAGGATTATGGCATTCATATGGATTATGGCTGGTAAATTCACAAGGTTGAAGCAGTCTCCATTCCCAAGCCTCTGCTCAGGAAGGATCCCCTGCTGCTGAGTTTTTAAAGAGTAAACAGAAAGTCCCTGACCATGAGTAAATAGAATGCGGGCAGAACGAACTTGGCCATTTCAAAGACCTGTGCCCTGATGGCTGCCATGAGAACAGCAGCAAGGCCATGAAATAACCCCATAAATGCAAGTTTCCCTCCAGTGGCAGTGAGACCTGGGCAAGCAGAGCCTGTGCCACAGGGAGGAGATGCCGTACCAGCCTCTGAAAGACAGGAATGAAAGGGAGAGGAGCAGCAAGCCAAGATGGGGGTGCCTGTCAGGTCTGCCTCATCCCTGTCAGATGTCAGCTGCCTCCACTGCTTCTAACTATAAATGTGACAGATAGGTGCCTCATGCCAATGAGTGCTTATAATCATGCATGATGGAAGGATCTGAGATTATGGTGCTGTCAGTGGATTCTGTGTCAAGCTGGAAATTTATATTTAGTGTTTACCTCACTTGAAGTTACTTAAGTTATTACCGTAGTTCTTAGCCAATTCTGGGCTCCGCTCCCTCCACCCTTACATCTGACTGAAAAGTTATGGAAGAGATATTCAAAAGAGCCTGTGGGAGGCAGACGCCCAACCTCCAAAGAAATTCTGTAGGATGTGGGTACCTCAAAGCTCCTTCAGAACCCATGCCCACTGATTGCCAAGCAAATGGATTGGATTAACCCAATCCCTCAGATGAGCCGTAAGTGATGAAACAAGGTGCCAAAGACCTGGGGAGATGGAAGAGGCCAGCAGCAGATCCTGTGACACTCATTTAGTGATGCAAATGAACTGATACAGGCTGGCCTTACTCAAGATACCTGGTTCAAGTGCCACCTACTTCTGTTCCAGATTCAGGACAACCTGTCCAGATACCTGCACATCTCCATCAGCCCATCTGCAACTACACCAGGATCACCTTGTCACTAACTCTACCCTGATTGCTCAAGAGCTACAGTTTTCTAAGGTGGATGAGTTCTCACCAGAATAAATCTTCCACCAGAACAGCTGCCTTTGGGCAGGCTCTGATAGCACCTCTGGACATCCTTCATTCAGAGAGTGTATAAGTCCAAAGCAAAAAGAAGGATGTGACAAAAGGGAAGTTCAGCTTCAGTAAAACCAACTCCACTGAGACAAGAGACTGACCATCAAGCTGACAACCATGCTTGTATGGACTTCCTGCCTTTCTTCCAGTTAGAAGTCATAACCAGTCTAGTTCTTAGTTAGCTTTGGCATGACCTGATCATCAGCAAATCATAGTCTTTGTGGTCCATATTGCCAGAAATGTTGTGTTTGAACCCAAAAAACCAGAAAAAATGCTGGATTCTGTCTCAACAATCCAGTGATAATAGCATGTGATATTACTGCTTAATGGTGAGCTTAAATGGGAAACTATTGGGCCAGAATTTAATATTTATATTTATAGATATAGATATTCTGTCTGATGTAAATATCTGTACAAGATAAGATAGTTGGAATCTTTCACCCTGTTCCTGAAATTATTCTTGGATTTGCAATATACTACAGTTACCCAGCAAATGAGGTCTGATGCACTCAAAACCTACTGGTGTATGGCTATAAATTATGTTCCTGAAAGATTCTAAATCTGACCTTGAATATCATTTGTATTTAACATAGAAATCTAGTTAACAACCAGTTCACAATATTCAGTTGTATATGTTGTGTACAAAATTTCTTGATCTCTATATAAAAAAGCACTTATAGGTTGACAGATACACTTCTCTTGAACTGATTTTTGTGCTTCTGAATCACATTCTCATAATATTTTAATGTGCTTATACCAAATTGTGGGCACATTTCCAGATTACTATTTTAGTTTCACTCATTACTTTTAATGTTACAAAATGGCAGTAGTGGAATTATGACTTTAAATAAATGGAGTAACCACTGACAGAGAAAGTACTCCATACTTCATGAATTGTATGAATAAATATTTATTTATTCTACAGCAGGAGTAAAAAAACTCTTCTAGGTGCATCAAATTGACAATATTCTGAACTGTTAATTCTTAATTTCCATGGTTCCATCTGAATTAAAAAAAATTTTAATGTTTCACACTCATTTAATGGTGGAAAAATAAATGTAACTTTAGTAAGTAATAGTATTAGGTTCTCATTTTAAAATGGTTTATCTCTGGTTTATCATTAGACAGCTCTTGTCAAACAGTTTGGTTCACCATACCTTAGAACACCTGAAAGACTGAGAATTTTCCCATGAAGAAAACTTCCTGTTTATATCTGAAAATACTCTGCTCAAATTCTACCCAAAACTTTGCAGAACAAGTGAAGTTTATTTCTTTCTTGATACTTTTCAAGAGGAGGAACTGTTGCTTGCTCTGACCTTTCCCCGAATGATGCACTACACCTATACCTGAAAGGCTCAAGCTGACTTTTACAGTACCTGCTTCTGAAAGGGAGGGCTCTCAGGCCCCAGCAGAAAAAAAATCAAATCAGTGACCTTTACTTTAAATATATCTGTAACATCTTCCAGTGGTCTAATGGTTTTCTCTTTTCCATCTAGGGTTAGAGGGGTGAAGAACTTACCTATCTGTTGCAGTCTGTGCAAATCCTTACTATTTCTCTCCCCACCCAAACACAAAGGTTCCCAGATTCCTTGGGCACATTCAGTGCAGATCTGCCTTTTCAGATACTGGGAAGACTTTGTTCTCACTTATACCCACAGAAACCAAGCAGGTGACTCAGCATATCCTGAAGTTAATAAACCCTCCAGGACTCCCTCCCTAGATGACTTCTTATTCAGATACAGTCTCCCATTTCTTCCTGACCCATCATCATGATGTTCAGGAATGCTTCCTGATACTTGAACAACAGGACTGTATTTACAGACTTCCAGCACACAGCACTTTACAAAAAAATAGATCTGCGACTTGTTCAGGTTATTATTTGATAATTATTTGATGGGTCCCTGGCCAGTGTTAAGATAGGCAATGTTTACAAAAGGCCTCACCAACTTTTTCAAAGTATACAAGGAAAAAAGCAAAGGTTTCAAAAATTTTTGTCTTGTTGAACATCAGAGCCAAACACCTTTACTCACAGAGGCTAGTTTCTGTTCATGTGCAAAATGTTACTATTATGCTCAGTTAAAATTACTCCAGGATTTTTCAAAGCTCTCCAAAGAAATGACCAGAAACTGGGTTTTTCAAGGAAAGATGGTACCCAAACTTTCATTGCCATTTAGAAACTGCAAGTCAATGAATGGCTCTTTAGATCATATTTCATGTCTACTCATCAAAAATCCTAACTTACCTTGTGAGCTTTTCTGAGTCACATCAAGTTGAAGCTTCCTGAAATCCTCTTGCCCAGATCTTTTAGCATGCCCATTCACTCCTAACATTTGTCCTTACTGACTATTATTGTCTTCATGCCTACAAAATTCAAACTAGGAGCCCCTGTTGCCCTGAACTCAAGCATAAAAAATTTTGCTGACGCTGCCTGTCAGTTCCAAGATATTGAATCTTAAAACACCTGCATCTTTTGGGGATCTCATTCTAGAACATTTCATTTGGGGATCACCATGGAGAAAAGAGACCAAATCTTGGGGAGAAAGCAAGGAGAAGAAAAACAAAGCCAGAGATGTTAAGTCATGAAAAGTAGGCTTAGACCAGCAGCATTCATGCTCTTATACAAGCATTTCACTACTTTGCCCTTTAAAAGACGGACTTCTACGTTTTTGTTTGGCAAGATACTGAAATTTGCTGATAAATATTTATAATTCCTATTTTATTTGAACAAATGTAAGTAAAATGTTACAGTTTATGCCTTGTATCTTCTGATGCTAATGAATACATGGTAGGAATAAAAATCTTTAAAAAGATAACCTGAAATAAGGTAGGATTTGATGAAAAAGAAAATTAAATGTGTATATCTTTAAAAGATAACAGCAATGTTTTTTATTTTTAAAAAATATACTAGCACTCTCTGTATTAAGTGTTAATTGCCAGAAGAGTTTATATCATCAAATGTTTATGCATCTAAGATATAGAAACAATAACAGATTTATTCAAAATTTCCTCTGGGGCTTCTTCTGGTGAATGTTTGAATACCAGTGACTTATTAATTAAAGATGAGGAGAATTTCTGCCTCTGAACTGTTAAAATAAAGCATGCCAGTTTTGTCCTCAGCTAATATAAATCAATCAATAAATTTCATTCTTCATTCTTCTGCATCAATGAGGTATGTGTATAGTACCAGTGATACTACTAGGCTTATAACCAGCAAGAATTTATGTTAAGAGCGAAGAAAATCAGTATAGTATACTTTTCATGCTGTACAACAGCCAGGATTTAAGCATATTTATTTCAGGCATAAATCAAGTGGTGAGATGTTCATAAATGCGATACATAAACATCACTTACCATGAATCTTTGTACAAAATCTATCACAACAGATGAAAATACTTTCTTGGTCTCAAGGTCATTGGATTTCTTTCCTTTCATACAATAGTGTGGTGCTCCCTTTAAGCAGAAATCTATGATACCTCAGACAGCAGAAAATACAGTGAGGACTGGCATTTCTGAGAGGGAAAAAGTCAATCATCCCATCTTTTTTCAAATTAAAATTATTAATAGGGCTTACACACTAGTCTATAATCAGATAGATTGGGATCTCTAAAGGAGATTCTTCTTTGGATATGAAACACCCAACTTTTATCTTCTTTGTTATCTTCTTTGTCTGACAGGAGGTGAATCCAGAGACTGCCCTAAATATGAGGCTTCCCTTGAAAGGAATAGAGGTTGGAGAAGGCAAGAAAAGTCCTTGTATAACTTAACTACATCTTTTTGAGGGGAGAAAAAAATCCTACCATTTTCACCTTTCTAAAGAGCCTAAACATGAGGCACATTAGTCACTTTCTGCATATGCTTGCCCAGAGTCCTGTACACAGCAGGGTAACAGGGACAAGAGTGACTTTTCTCTTCCCACCATCTCCCACCTGCCTCTCCACCTTAAAAAATCCACACATTAAAACCATCTCTGAGACACTTAGAAATGCAGATATCAAAACTGCTTTGTAGAGGCTAAAGCTGAGCCAGCATCTCCCACCCTGTGGTAGGGAATGTTCTTGCTCTTGAGTTACTGGTCTAAACAGAAGCCACTGCCACCCAGATGCTTAGGATTTACAGTTCCATGAAAAGAAAAGGAGGACAATTACACACGGTTCAACCTGAACACAATTTATTCCCCATTTTGCCAGCCATCATGCAGCCCTAATTTTGAACATTAGCAAACGCCTCTATTTTTACAGCATCTTTATTTAAGAACTCTGACTTCAGAGAAAATTATAAAAACATTTAGAAGGAGGAAAAATATTTATGCAGCATCATCTTTGATATTACTTTATACAGTGGGCTAGAAGCATTAACTGTTACAAAGGTTTGCTTGTTCAAAGTGTTTATATTAACTTAATAAAGCCTGTCATGGTTTAAAACTACCTAAACAGCAGCAGAATTCTGGTACAGAAAAAAGTACATAAACTTACTAGTCAATGGATAAACTTACTGCCTCTTTGGTGTTCCACAGAGGCCTAAGCTAAGAGGGTAAATCCTACAGTCAGGATAGAAGAAGGTAAAATTCACGTATTTGCTGTGACTTTTGACACGTCGCTTCTACCAGCAGCTAAACTGCATAAGTAAAGAATTGCCAAGAAGAAAAAGACCATGATGTCAACATAAGAAGGACTGAGGAAAAAAGGTAGTGGGCAGAATGATGAAAAGATTGTCCTTTGCCACTGCAGGAAAAACAAAGGAAGGACCCCAGGGAAAGCTCTCCTCCAAAGGCCACGTAATCCCTCTCAGGGGTACACTAAGCTTTGTCAAACGCCCACCACAGAGCACCTGGTGGACAGTCTTGTTGAAGGCTCTGACCTTTTCCCTCAGCCAGTCAGAACTCCCAGACCAAACAGACCTACTAGAAGCTGTGTTTACCTTGTTCCTGCAATTTGGCAAAAACTGCCCTGTCCACTGGTGTGGTTGGCCTTTACTTCTGCATCCGGATCCACAGATGGGGACTGGGTAGCTGATAGTCTGCCAACAGTAGAACTTGGAGTCACTGCTGGTAGAAAGTGCCTTTACTGAAAAGTTTGCCTTACTTTTTTATTTATGTATTTTGATTCGACGTGCAAAAATGCCTCTAAGCACTCTGACAGTAATTAAATTTACAATCCCCATAGGATTACTCTGTGAACTATGCCAATGTAGGTATTGACAAGGTGCCCATAAAACCATACTGTTCCAGCACACAAAATGAACATATGTGTCATGCTGAGGGAGTAGTGCTGTTGTTGGTGTACGCTCACCTCCCACATGAAATGCCATCATACCTGTTAAATGACACTTGAAAATGTGCTAGCACTTAACCAGAAATATTTTCAAAATAACACTTGAACATAAGAGTCCTTAACTGCTGGAAACTTTCCCCTAATTTCCTGCTAACATTTACTTGCTGAAGAAGCTCACTTCCCAAACATATTGCAAGAAAAAATTAGACCTACTGGCTGAACTGAATGGCCAGACTTTCAATGCTTTTTAATAAGATCTTGACATTTCTCATTCTGACCCCACTTAACACAATGCTTTTCAATTCTGCTTCCTGAAAACATGTTTTATTGAACAGAAAAAAACAAAAAGTGGAAAAACCTCTTGCAAATACCCAGAGCTCACCCACACCATGTTAAGTAGAAACTGCTGAAAACATTAACATTGCACAGGCAAACACTTAAGAAAATGCTTGAATTAAAGTTGCCCATGGTGAAAGTGGTGTATGACTCTGAAACCGAATACAGTCGTAGGGCAAACAAGAAGACTGAGATAATCCCCCAAACGGGGATTGCACGGGCAACCTAATAATGTAATTTTGTATCTTTTGATGTTTGAAGCTTCCAACCGGAGTATTCTGCTCAGTTGTTTTATATGCAGTTTTCTAGCTCTGCTAGAAACGCTGGAAATTCTCCGGTGTTGTTTCACAGTGACACTCACCATCAGCAGGACCACACTCACTACAGAGTCACCAGACAGGACAGGAACAAACATGATTTCTAGGAAGCTCATACCCAGACCCACCTTAGCTCCAGCTTCTGGTCAGGCTGTGACTTGGCCCTGAAGGATGAGAACAAAAGAGCTGAAGGTGAACCAGAATCTCAGTCCAGGCACTTCACAAGCAAGCACTGGTATGAAATTCTGCTAGGTTGGTGTGGGATAGAGTTAGCTTTCTTCATAGCATTTCACATGGTGCCGTGGTTTGAATTTGTGACTAAAACAGTGCTGGTAACACACCAATCTTTTAGCTATTGCTGAGCAATGCTTTCTCTGTTCCTGGCTCTATCCCCTGGGGAGCAGGCTGGGGGTGGGTGAAAGGCTCGGTGGTGGAGCAGCTGGGGCAGCTGACTTGCATTACCCAAAGGGATTTTCCACACCATATAACTTCATGCTCAGCAATAAAACCTGGAAAGACCAGTTTTCAAATGGCTACTTTCCAAACTAGCCATTGCTCAGAGACTGACTTGGCACCTTTGGGATGATTATCCTTTGCATTTTTTTTTCCTCTCTCTATCTCTTTCATCCTTTCACTGACTAAACTGCATTTATCTCAATCTAGCAGCTTTTTCACTTTTTCTCCTCTCCCCTATCCCACTGAAGGGAGGGAGAGAGTGAATGGCTGGGTGGAGACTTAATTGCTAACCAGGATCAAACAAGCACAGAAGGTCCTAAGCTTGATTTTCCTGTTGGTGTCAGTGGTTAGTTAGTGCAAGAGCTGGATATGAGGTGGTCATTCATCATTGCACCACACCAACAATAGCATCAAGGAAAATGGCACTGTTGGTGCTGTAAAGACAGTGGGGGAAATCCACCTTGCTGGCTTTTACTCAAACAAGTTGCAGAATCTGCTCAGGACACTTCTTTGACCAATACAGAAGAGCAAACATGCCTGTGCTACAGGGACCTAGGAGTTGAGTAACCAGCAAATAGGTTGTAGAAGAGATGGTAGTCACCAGATAAAGAAAACCTTGCTCCCCTCTTCAAACCTATAACTTTGATTCAAGGTTTAGATATCAGTGCCTGTCACATCCACTTTTGCCCACCTCAGGCTGGTCCTATGATAGCAATGTCTCGATATTCTTCTGTGCTTAGAAATGATTTTCAGTGGACCTGACATTTTCCTGACCATAGACTGTGATGACTCATATAATTTTCTAATTTGCAGTTTGACAACAGTCAAAAACTGTTGAGCTTCGAAACACAGGAAGTCCTGAGCCATGATACAAATTCTTAGTCACACCATTACCCTAGGACATGAGTTTCCAACAGGATTACAAGATTATTTGATTTTTCTGCTTCCAGTGATGTTCTTAAAGCTTTGGATTTACTTGAAATAACTCGTCATTTGGTCTGTATTTGTTTTACAATTTACTTTAAATTTCAAAAGAGCTAATTAAAGGATTCCAGGAGAGCTCTCACAGCCAAGTGCAGCGGCCTGTGATGACAAATCAGCAAAACAGTCTTTGTGATATCTATAGCATCACCAGCAAGTAGCAGGCATCCCTCTCAGACTGTCTCTTATATGATGACCTCATGACACAGGGGTTGATACAAACCATAACCAACATTGCCAATTACCTACAGCAAGCAACAAAACATCTACCTATAGCAACGAAAATTAAGTAGCTGTAGAAGTTTACTGAAGTTGTGCAGAATTCTGAATGATCTAAAAATATGCTACTGGCCCTTCCTTGTTCTTTGTAAGAGTGTCATAGTCTGTCATATTCTGAAGCTGGGTAGAATTTTTTATTAGTATCAATATGCACAAGAATTAGTCCCCTCTTAAATACACACCAGAAATACTTTTTAATATGCTGCCAAGACATAGCCACCTTTTGAAGGTCTGGGGCATTTTGAATACGATTTAATGGCAAGTGTGAAAAACAAATGAGTGTCATAAGTAGTCCCCAGAGATTTCCAAATGCCATAAGCAGACAGAGAGTTATTGATTGTTGCTTAATATGCCTGCAGAAAATAATGGGGTAACAGCATTGTGCTGTAGCAAATAAAGTTATTCTGTCTGTTGTGCCAGCACCAATATTTGGACATGTCCAGAGCTGAAGATTCATTATTTGTAATGCCAGCTGCACTGTAACCAGAAGGGACAGCAACCAGGCTCCCAAGCCCTTGTGCTTTTGCTGTCTCACACCAAAATCATGAGGCAGTTTGAGGAAGAAAAGGGAAATCAATAAGTAATTATTTTACAGCCCTCACCACTCTTTGCCCATGTCAACTAATTGAACTAATAAATAATTCATGAGTTTCTTGCTACCTTGCTGGAGATAGACAGCAGTTTCCTACAATGTGTCATTGCTGTTGCTAAAGAGGTGACAGGGATGATCTTTCCCCATCTCCTTTCGGTCACAAATGGAATCAGGAGTTTGACAATGGTAGTTCAGGGTCTCTGCCAAGCTGAGCAGGGCTAGTGGGGGAAGAGGAAGGCCCAGGGTGCTCAGGCTGCCAGTATTATGTATTGTATTCTGTCTGCTCCCAACAATACAGGTGGGTCTGGAGACTGGTGCACATGGTCCCCACTCCTGTCTATCTCCAATGTAGCTGATAGAAGATGACAACTGGGGACTGCCAGGGAACTAAAGGATCTGGGGTCTCCTTGAGAAGTAGTGGGAGCCCCCCAGAACAGCAGGACAGACCCTGGCAGCCCATCCCATCCAATCCTAGCCAAGATCAGGGCAGTCAGGGGGCACTGGGGTAGCCCCAGCTCCAGGCATCAGGCACCTCCCTGGGGATGGGCCGACATTGGGACAGGATGTCAGCCCACAGGTGGGGGTCAAGATCAGATCCAGGGAGTATAAACAGGGTCAGACATGCCCAGAGTGGTTTGGCTCAGTTCTGGCCGCATCATCTCCATGACCACAGGATTAGGGATTGCCCTCAGCTGCACCAGCACTGGATCAGGGAATGTGCTCACAGCCCTGGCAGGCAGGAAAGCTAAAACTCATGAGATGGGTTTGTGAGAGCTGGAGAAAGCATGTAAGCTGTCAGGACATCTTCACCCCCCTGTATTTGGCAGTGGTGAGGCCACACCTCGAATCCTGTGTTCAGTTTTAGGCCTCTCACTACAGGGAGTACATTTGAGATGCTGGAGTGGGTCCAGAGAAGGGCAGCAGAGCTGGAGAAGGGTCTGGAGCATAAGTCTCATGTGGAGCAGCTGAGGGAGCTGGGGGTGTTTAGGCTGAAGCAAAAGAGGTTCAGAAGGGACCCTGTTGCTCTCCACAGCTACCTGAGAGGAGGCTGTAGCCAGGTGAGGGTGTCCCAGGTAACACATGATAGGACAAGAGAAATTATTGTCAAGTTGAAACAGGGAAGGTTTAAATTAGGTATCAGGAATTTTTTTTTTCACAGCAAGAGTTGAAAAGCATTTGAACAGACAGCATGGGGAACTGGTGGAATAAAACAGTTTATTTAGTAGATGCTATGAAGTTGTTTAGACCTACTGTCAGTAAGTCTCAAATTGGCATGAGGAAGCTACAGAAAGAGAAACTGGAGCCAATTGCACGTGGAAGTGGAAATAGAACAAACAGCTGGGAGGAGAGCAGCAGAACAATGGCTGGCACTATTCAAACTGTAATTCAGTGATTAGGTCATGGGTGAAACCCACAGGGGTTTTGCTATTGACTTCACTCTAGAACTCCAAACTGCTGTAGGTCCATCAGCACAAGCAGGGTGTAACTTCAGGGCTATTACAAATGCTTTGGAACTTTTAAATAACAAATTGCCTTTGGCCTCCACTAACAACTCACTTCCCACTCTTTTCTCATGCTGTGCCTGTGACTGTAGCTGTAAGCTAACCATGGACAGTCACTCAGAAGGAATAAGCTGTCATTGACCTAGTGGCTTAAATAGCAGTTGCTTAGATTTATACCTACCTGAGATCTTACTCTGGAAATTTGTCAGTTAGATTAAGGAAGTGTTAATTCTGAAATCTTTTGTATTTTAAAATGAAAATGTCTTTGTGTTCCAAGTCTAAGCCTGTATCAGCTGAAGTTTACTAGCAAGGTAATATGAAACATGAAGCACAGGATGCAATTCAGGTAAATCAGAAATCACTTCAGGTTTGATAATATTGAAGACTTTTACCTCCTGCAGTAGTATATAATAGCAAGTTGGTTAATCAGCAGAGGAAATGCACAGGATCCCTATAAATTATTTAATTCAAAAGTGACAGGAAAAGATTATTAATGAGTGACACTTTCATGTAATGTCCTCATGGTAAGACCACCTGTAGTTTAATGAATTAACACTGTTACCAGGATCTTTGCTTAAGACTTATACACTTAATTTGATTGTGTTAAACATGCCACTTATTTATCTTTATTAATGGGATTTCTATTTTTAGATACAGGACTCTACATGAGCAATGGGACAGTATAATCCATGATACATACTCTTTATGGGAAGAAGGCAGTTTTTCTCTGTGTATCCCTTTCATTCCTCAATTTTTCATCTGGTCTTGCTGCAACTGCAAGTATAAGCCATGACAGAATCAGCATCTAAAGAGCAGAAGATTATAAAGACTAATTAGGTGATGCAGGAGGCTCAGTCCTATCAAGCAGCTTTTGCTTTAACTTTGGGTAATAATTTTTATTACAACCAGGCAAATGTCATATTTAATTCTAACCCCTGCTCTGCACAGTTATATCTGTTTTTACCTACAGTCCATCCCATGCTTATAGTCACACAGCAATATTGCCCTTTTCATTTCACTAGTCTGATTTATTCCTGGTCTGTTCCTTCTACTTTCAAAAGTTTTGTCCCTCTTTCAAAGAGATTATGGTACAACTGTGGAACATATAGAAACCAAGGCGTGAAGGGACCTCTGGAGATCCCCTGATCCTGCTGCCCTTCAAAAGCAAGGCTTCAGATTAGGTTGCCAAAGTCTCCATCAAGTCAAGGATTGAGAGACTCACTTGTAGTGAGGGAGATGCCACCACTTCTCTGTGCACCCTCTTCCAATGTTTAACTGTTCTCATCATGATTTTTGTTTCCATGTATCCAAACAGAATTTCCCCTGAAAGAACTCGTGTCTGTAGTGTCGTGTCCTGTTGCCATGCAAGCCTTTTTCCAGTTTATGGGGCACCAGATTCTCAAGTGCTGTAAATCAGCACAGTTCTGCTAACCCTGACCATCAGCAAAGGCAATCCTGAGCATCAGGGATCCGTGCTTTTCCTTCCCTGACGTGACATCAAAACAAGTATCTTTAGGAGTCTCAATTTGAGAGTCTGAAATCAGGGACCAGAGGCTACTACAGGTATCAAACTGCCTGCCTCATTGACCTTCTGAACATCTCTGCAGATGATGTGTAGCAGGGGCACTTGGCCAAGAATGTTTGGGTTAGAGCCAGCCAGCCTGAAGACTAATCCATCTTCTGCAAAAGACACAGAAATGTTGGCAGGGTCAGACTGGAAGCCAGAGAAATTGTTCTAGCAGTCTGTGACCTGCTGCCTCCCTTTCCTGAAGTCTGCAGCCCCCTCTTCCTACATCCAATCTCATGACCTCTTGCACATACATGCTCTTGTCAATTTTGTTCATGTGACAGAGCATGCTGGATTACCTGGCAGAGAAACTGCCACTGCATGGAGCCCACAAGAGCTTCCGCACAGCACCTCTGTTCAAAGCCAATGTATATTTCACCTGGCCCCTAATTTATTCTAACCTTCCCCTAGCTTATGTGACTGTTTAAACACATTTCCTCCTTTGGGTTTAGGGTGCTTAGAATTTGTGGGGCTTTGGGTTTTTGGTTGGTGGTGTTTTTTGATTAGTTTTGTTGGGTTTTTTTGGGAGGGGGGCAGGCAAGCATTCTTAATTGAATAATTAAAGCTTGGGTTGGGAATAAATACCTTTTTGATTATTGTTCAAATTCCAGCCAAACACAGCAAGACAACTGGAAAGGTCTCTTAGCAAAGGAAAAGATGGGGTTTTTTCCACAAGAAAAGAATACAGAGAGTAATCAGGAAGCAAAGGACCTGTCAGAGCAATGAATGGTGACACTGTCAGCAGTGTCAGCAGTCCATCAAAGGTTATGCTTGAACTGCAGAAGAAAACTGGAAATCAAGAAATGAAAAGGCTAGAAAAACTCATTTTGGAGACTCACCTGTAATAACACTGTCCTTCCATACCCTCCCTCCTACCCTAGACAAGTAATTACATGTGAGGTAAAATAGACAACTGGATATAGATTGCTGTTTCAATGAAGAGATGTGGCATGGATCTGATTCCCTTTGCCCAAGAGATGTGGAAAAAAATGAGTTCAACCTAGGCAACAGGAAGAGCAAACACATAAAACTATACTTAAGACTAGTTGGAGAAAATTCAATTTGAATTAAACCTAGGCAGCATGACTGAACATGACTGCTACATATCAGTGCCAAGCACACCATGAAAATTAACTTTTTTAAAATGCAGTCAATACCAACAAAGAGGAAACACCACACTTGGGAAGTGATGAATTCTCATTCACCTGAAATCACAGGTAGCAATCTCAGGTCTCTCCAGACCTTCTGGCACTAATAGATCTCCTAATTTATTTTTTTAAATGTGAGTTCTCACTATCTGTCTGTCTTAGGTTACAATAGTGTGTATTCTATCACCATCTCNATATCCTCCCAAAGTGAGAAGTAGAACTGAGATCACAGCATCAGCTGGGGTCACTCCTTGTTCATGGGTTTCCTGGGGATGCAGGGAAACCCTGACCAGATGGCAGCTAAGTAACCTATGTTGTGATTTCTTCTACCCCTAGCTCACCCATGTGGCATCATCCTAAAAGTCAAGGCATCTTCTTTTTTCTCTTGATTCTAACACTTCATCATTTCACTTACTGCCATCTTGCAAGTCTTTTCATAAAACCTTGCACAAGACCTAATGGAAAATGTGAACCCAACCAAATCTAAATGAAGACTTGAACCCAAACTGGAGAGAGTATCAATTTGAAAAAGTCCTATTTAAACTAGAAGTAGTGTCTTCCACAACTTCCCAGCAGAAAACATTATCTAAATTAGACCTCTTTTGAGGACTAGTTTTGATGTAATTGGAATCAAAGAAGTTCAAAAGATGTTGCACCATCTTCAAAGAAAAATCATAACACCATTGAATCATTTACTCAAAACCCCATTCATTAGGAAAAGTTAGCTATGAAAGTTTTTGTCATTTTTCTTGCTGACCTAAACCCACAAAAATTACCTTACTCATGTTACAAAATTGGTTGTTGCCAAAACTGCCCTATTCTGAAAAAGAGCTAAATGTCAGGTCTTTCAGCATCTACATCTGGAAGGAAAAGAGAATGACCCAAGGTTACAAATACAGCTTAAGGTTATACACCTACTTAAAATATTGAAATTAACTCCTGTCCAAATACCCAGATATTTTGATTCATTTGTCTTATTTCTTGAATTATGTTGAAGACTGCCTTTATTTTCCTGGCCAAGGAAGGATAGTAAGATCCTGAGGTAGAGTAAATGTTTTAATACAAAAGTAAGAGCAACATACTGTTCTATACACAGGGATGAGTAAGATGATCCACTCGCAGTCAACCAAGTGCCTTTAGTGGGTGTTCAGCCAAATTCCTCAGTGCCATTATCTTGTGTACAAGCCACAAAAAACCCCTAAACATCAAAGATCTCTCTTAAACATATCTTTGAGTAGTTACATTCTTGCAAATAATTAACAAAGTTCCGTCTACACTAATTAGACATTCAAATCCACCTAGTGTCTTTGTTGACACCTCCCACACATCCCCTGATACAGCTGTGGATAAGATGCAGGATCCATACAGTTATTTTAGGAACATCTTCATCAGAGAACTGTAGCAAAATCTCACTAATGATGCAGAAATATACAACTGGAAATTAGGCAGGCTGATGGTGGGTTTTGCACTCCTTTTGCAAAAATTATCATGCAGCAGAATCCAAATTTTATGCACTGCTCTACACACACATGGCATCAAACAAGTCCATGCCCTTATAAAATACTGTCGTTTATGTCAGTAACAACAAAATGTGTCTGCAGCAAGTTTATCATTTGAGATAATTGCCTCCTGCACTGCTCCAGCAAGACACAGACTCCCCAATGCTCCTGCAGGATACCTTCAGCCTTTCCATGGAATGGGTCATCTCTGAACACCTATGCCAAGGAAACTACACTGAACACTGACTGTGTATATGGCAAAAGTGAAATTCCTTTTTGGTTTCAGACACTTAAATTTAGCTGTGACAGATGTTGCCATGGGAGACAATTGTCTGAGCCTCCCAACATTGCCAGCACAGCTTTAATCAATACACTCAGGGGAGGTAAAGAGCTGCCCAGATAGAATTTGTTTACTTTTTGGTGGGCTAAATCACTACCTTGAGTGTCAGGGAACAGCAAGAGTGGGTGTGCTTTGGAAAGGGAACTGGGATCCAAAGGCAGCAGCAGGATAGGCAGGGTGAAAGTCTTGCTGACACTGGGCACTTTTCTGAAGCATGCTGGCTCACATACAGCTGCTACTGACCAGCACTTCCAGGTCTTTTCCCACTGAACAACTTTCCAGCCACTCTTCCCCAAGCCTGTAGCATTGCATGGCATTGTTGTGATCCACATGCAGGACTTTGCAGTTTACCTGGTTGAACCTCATACAACCAGTCTCAGCCCAAAGATAGTTATCTAATAACCAGCTACAATGGGATGAGGTTTGTGCCAACATTTGTTTTCAGAGATGTGGCTGTGCCAGAAAAGACTACAGCACATGATCCCAGTGCAAGTTCCTAGTGTAAGGACTAACCAATGCTGAGGGCAGCTACACTGCACATACACCTAGTGTAAAAATCAGCATCTGGGTTGTCTCAGAAGTATCCGAGCCCTGGAAAAATTAATTCCCAGCTCCTTGGCTCCTGTCTGCATCCTCTCAGGAACTACAAACCAAAAGCTCTCTGTTTTGTCTGCAGCACTTGAATCACTCAAGAAGAAATCTCTGTGTGTCTTAATACATAAAGGACCCCACAAAAACAGAAAAGAGGAGCAATTTCCTCATTTTTTCCTGGTAATTTAGTTGAAGCAACAATCAGTCAGCAAGTGGGAGACTTGGGGGTTAGTGACCCACTCTCAGCCCTACACACCATTTCTCCAGAGCCCTTTCTGAAGGCAGAGAGGAGAAAGCGTAGACAGAAAGAATACATGAGAGCATCTAATCAGATGTGTTGAGCACTCACTTGAGAGAAGATAAATTAGCACTTCAGTTTCTGCATCAGCTATTATTTATTTCATCAAATGGCTGCCTGATATAAATCACAAACATTAATTGGCAAGGAGAGTTATGGTATCAAAGTTCTTTGTTCTTGTTCTTATACCCCAAGTAACTGGATTCCAGTGAAAAATTAGTAGAAATTACATAATTCATTTGCCTCTTTATACATCAACTCATCAAAAGCCTATTGAAAAATTTCTTCCTGCTCTCTGCATCACACAGCCCCACAAATCAGGCCTGAAAGTTTGTTAAGGTGATTAATACAACAACACAATATCTTGGATTAAAGTGATGTAAAGGTGGAGGGTGTAAAAAGGACAGAGACAGACTCTTTTCCATGGTGCCCAGTGCCAGAACCAGAGGCAATGGCACAAACTGAAACACAGGAACATCAGGAAAAACCTCTTCACTGCGAGAGTGACTATACCCTGGCACAGGTTGCCCGGGAACGTCATGGAGTCTTCATCTTTGGAGATATTCAAAAGCCATCTGGCTTTTTTTTTTTTTGGTCCTGGGCAATGTGGTGACCCTGCTTGAGCAGGGGGTTGAATAAGTGCCCTCCAGGTCCCTTCCCACCTCAGCCATTCTGTGAGCCTGGGCTTATTTCATTCTCTGGGTCTGGAGGAGCATCAGTTGCATTGTGTCAGTTGGGTTATTGAAGTGCTTCCAGGCTGTGACATGAGCTGTGACCAGCAGAACTTGGGTGCTGAAGTTTGGAGACTGCTGAAAATCCCCACAGAATAGAGAACATTGTAAAAATAAAATAGATTATTTGGGCACATGACAAATTCTGCTTTGCCCCTGGGAAAACTACTGGAAAAGGTCATTGATTCAATTTATTTTTGACCCACTTTAAATTTTGTAAAAAGGACATGATTCTGTGAGCTCATTTACACTAGGCTGAAGAGCACAGAAAATACGCCTTGGGTGCTAATCATTTCAATTAACAAAAACTAATAATTTTGACTGAAAAATGTAAGCAGACTCATATTCTTCCTCACAGCCAAATGCACAGGGTCTCTATTAATTTCTGTCAACCCATGAAGTGCAGTTAGGTTTCTCTCCTCTCTTTGAGGCCAAACTCAGTATTTGGCTGCAACCTGCCCTCTTCAAAGTCTCACCTGTCACTCAGCAGGAAATCCACAATCCTGGTTGCTGTCTCAGGACACAGTTCATCCTTCCAACAAAGGGCATCCTGTTTTGCTTTGTTAGGCGGTCTTCCTTTCCTCAACAACAACAAAAGCCTTATATAATTGAAATTGTAGCTCTGTTTTAGGGTGTTTTTAAAGACATTCTGAAGGAATGCATTAACAGCAAGGCACATAGCAACGGGAATACAGAACTGTACACAGATTCTCTGTTAAACAGGGAGAAATGGTGAGAAACAAATTGCTGTGCTATGAAAGCTGACTGAATGAGAAGCAAATTAAAACAACCATTTTTCTGGAAAAGTAGAAACATAATCAATGGCATAAGTGTTAGAAACAGTTAAAAGCAGAACTCTAAAATGTTTGCATCCTGTTTTTCTGTAGCTCCCTCTAGCTTGGTTGCTGGACAAAAATATTTCTAAGTTTAGACCCATGAAGATGAAAACTAAATATAGGATATAAAACAACACTTTATGAAAACAAAACTCTAAAATTTTCAGCTGTGGGTGTCTCTGGTAAGATGTTCACTCTTAGGTGACTCGATGTAGATCTTAGTCATTTAAATGGGAGCTGTAGAACCTGGCATTTCTGAGCTCAAGGACACTTTTATCCAGCTGTGTCAGTGTATGTGAAGACATTCTGAACCTGCTTTTCATTTTCCCAAACCATTTATTTTAATCTTCCTTCTTTTCTCTGCTTTTCAACTTAGACCCTTTTTTCCCCTTCCTCTTATTTAACAAAGGCCGACATGACTTTTGGATTCCACACATCTCCTGTCTGGAAATTGTCTCCTCTTGCTACCATCTTCCTAAATTTGATGAGACCCAGAGGAATTATATTCTCCTCTAGTAACAGTAGGAAATATCACAAGGTGTTGTCAGTGAAGCATTGAGTTTTTTGTTTCGTGTCATCTTCCAGTAGCACATGGAATGTAAATTCACAAGCTGTAACAACAAAACTGGAGGAAACAAGCACTGCAAACAAACTCCTTCAAAAATTTGGGGAAGTAATCACACAGATCAGCCATCACAAGCTCCAGAGAAGGCACACAGCCTAGCTATTACCTAGCTAGGTATGGCCTGCACGTCTCTGAAGACTTCTCCCTTCTCCAGCTGCAGCAGATAAGCACATCCTGCAGAATTTATGTCATTATTGGGGAGGGTCTGGTGGGCATTATGTAGAAAAGAGAAGACACTTCATTATATGCATAAAGAACAAAACTCCTAAAAAATTAATTATTAAAATTAAAATTAAAATTATTAAAAAATTAATAATATAAAAATAATTCTACCATTATGGTCAAAGTCAGCCTCAAGTGCAGAAAGTAACAGTAATCACAGAATAAACACCAGCCAACGATGCTATTTCCGTCTCAAATCAAGAAAGTTAATTTAAAAGTTGTAATTATCACACTTTTCCATCTCAACTATAACACTTTTTCAATGAAACTTGACTCACTGGAAGCAGAGTAAGAGTTATCCCTCTTCAGGAAAACAATATCTGACTACTATTTCCTCCTATCTATGACTAACCCCAATTAGAATTTACTCTTTTTATAAATATTCAGGCATCATTTGACGCAATGTTGAAGGAAGATAAATCTGAAACCATTTCTGGATGAGGAAGAATCACGAAGATCATTCAAAGGAGGCAAATGCACTCATCTGTTAAAAAAGGGAAGTGAAAACTCTACAAGGATGGAACACTCTCAAAGTATCTGAAGCACTTGATGGATCTTTTCCCACCCTCTGTGATTAATAGAATGCATAAGCTATTCGGTCTCCAAGCATTTTGCTTGAGGAAGCTTTGATTTGAAAAATGAGACAAGTACTTCCAATGCTGTCATTGATAGGAAATTAGGTGATAGAAGAGAGCACATTTAAGCAGCTCTTAAATATTCATAATTAGAGCTGTCAAACTGCTATACAATCCCCTCTTTCTCTTGCATTTACCCAAACGTTCTATCAGGCGTAATGAAAACAGCAAAGCCAGGGGGATGTGATAATACTAAAGTACTTCAGAAGTAACTGTAGGAGCACAGAGTCAGAGGTTTGTTTTTTGGTCTAGACCACAGTACCGACTTAACCATCTAGTCTGAAGGATGCACCTAAACAATTTGCTATGCTGCAAGGTTTTGAGTTGCTTTACCTTTGATGAATAGCATCATCACAGTTCTGCTACTTCCCCTCTGTTTGGTGCAGTAACAGAGCATTTGACTTACCAACTTTGGATTGTTTTCCTAGAAGTACATTCCAGGATGTTTCATCTTGTGTCTCTGAAGTTAAAAAAACAAAATTTTAAAAAACCTTAAAAACAGATAAAATTATCCAATGAAAAATTATAATAATTATTTTTTAAATTATCCAAAGAAAAATAATTATTATTTTCAAATAGATAATTTATTTGAATATTATGAAAATAATTTATATTCATATATATGTTTTGATTCTAAAGCCTCATACTGACAGAAAGGGCTCTCAAACCAGGATATCCCAAGTACAAAAGAAGGTATACTCAAAGAAAGGAAGGATTTAATTTGTTATGAACTTCATTAACTTCTGTTCTAGAGCTCTGTTAATTTAGAAGAATTACAACTCAGCTGTTCTGTTTCAGTCAGTTCTGTGCACAGTGTAGCAAGAAACTGCAGAACTTTCCCAGCAGGCATGAGATGTGCTTGAGCAGGCAGCAGCACGAGCAAAGCAGTGCCATGGAGTTCAGGTTGCCCCTGACTGCCCCACCTCTCTGCCATGAACAGCCCCAGAAAAGCAGGATCTGCTCAGGGTGCAAACGCTCACGATTTGGTTCATCACTACAAAAATATCTTCTGTGAGCACAGCTGCTCCTACAGAAGACAATCTTTGCTTCATTTATCTTTTTTCATACAGTTTGTAAAAGTATGCGTTCCTCCTGTGCTGGGAGGTCACACAAGCAAGCTACAGCTGCAGGAGCCCCGGGGCAGCCGAGGCCTTAACCTGATGTAAAACATCCTGCAGTGGCTTCCAGCTGCCTTCAGGCCCATCAGGCTGGCCCTTAAGGAGCAGCGAGGGCAGATTACCATTTGTCACCTCAAATGTGCAACCACTGCTGGGACCATTTCTAAATTGAAACAGAGTTATAAGGTCGACTTGAAATGCACCTGAGAGGTAGAGAGCAGAACAAGGCAGTAATTGGTACACAGCAACATTGTCCTCCTGTTTTGGTACAGGAAATGAAGACAAATGGCTTTTGCAGTTGACACTTCAGGAGGATGTATGCATGAAGAATGGAATTACCTCCAGAGACTTTTGAATAAGTCTCCATCCCTACATTAAAGAAACGAGACTAGCTTGTAAAAATTAAAGGGATTGGCATCTCAGTTCAGACAGAGATCATGTATTTAGGGCTAGGGGAAAATTACTGATTCACAAAACATATTGATAGGGAAATTGATTTAGTAACAGGAAGGAATGAAAAATTCCAAATGTATGCAATTCTCCTGAAAGGGAACAGAGTAAAGGACAGACTGTCCAGGTGGTAGATGCTGAATGTCCCAGTGTGCCCAGCTCTGACATCCCCAAAAGGCAGACTGACTCACAGCTGCACATCACAAGACAAGTGCAATGAAAGCTCTGGCAGACTAAAAGAAGGTGGCCCCTACTGGGGAACCAAGATCCAACCAAGTTGTTGGATCTTTATCCCAAAATGTGTGCACCCAGATCATGTCAGAAACTGGACAAACATAAAGGGGATTTGCAATGAAAGCAGGATGTGTTGAATGCATAGATAATGTTTGTCCACATCTGCAAACAGGTTGATTCAATGTGAAACTTGCAGACAAGTATAATATAATTTTCTATGTTTGTGATAGTCCATATCTTCAAAGTTTTTGTCCTCAATCCACCATTTCAAAAGCCTTTCTTTAGAGGCAGATGGAGGAAGCATTACAGTGTTTTCCCTTCAAAGAGGACTGTCTTGTACCACCTTGCATCCTCCTTTTCAACTCTAGGAAAAAACAAGCATTTTGACTTGCAAAACTGTAAAGGACTCTAAGGAGGACTGGACTTTATGGTATGTTAGGCTGGATCATTGTGACAGCCTTTCTGAAACACTGAAGCAAGACACTATTCCCTAGCCCTTTATTCAAGTGATGGGTAGATATTGAAACATTTCTGCCATCACTTTTTGATTTTATGTTAAGTGGCTTCCTGCTGAGCCTTAACTCGCTGTGTAAGGAGTACAGTTGAACAAATGTTACTAGACCCCCCTCAAAAACAAAACAACCAAAAACAAAAAGCAACCAAAACCCAAATCCTGCTGTGAATATTGATTTACATTTGTGAACAAATCCACTGGGATTACATTCCTATCTTATCTTTGACAGCTAAGCTGGTGAATTCTCTGATGAGAAGCAACAGCAAATGTGAGCCCAGAGCATTGTGCTTTGGGCATGGGGCAGGCTCAGGTCTGCTGGGGAGAAGTGAAGAGGCCTTGGCCAACCACCTTAATACTGGCCACCCTTTCTCATGGAACAGGATCCAGCTGAGGCTGTGAGGACACCAACACAATTTGGCTTCCCCTTGTGCAAAGCCCAGGACAGTACTTGCCCTCACACACCAGCAGCACAATATTGTTCAGGCAAGTCACACTGAACTTCTGACTCAAAGAATACAAGAGGAGAAAGTAAAAGCTATTGCAGACCCTTTTTTCCCATCACATTCCCTTCATGGATGGATCCAAAGATCCGATCTACAGATGTTTTAGGAATCACTTCTGAATTTCAGTCATGTGAGCAAGAGCAGAGTGCAGCCTGCTGTTACAACAATACATAAAGCATAGTTGTATAAGTGCTTTACAGTGCAAGGACACCCCTGGTTTTAGTGTTGTACTGAAATGTTTTACAGTATCTTGGTCTTTGACCATGCAGAGGAAGCAGGAGAATACTGACAGCACTATAGAAACACAGCAGCAGAGAAACAGCATGAAATCCAGAGCAACTGAAGACAACAGGAAGTTTCTGAAGGATCTGACCTGGATCACTGTGTACTACCTCTTCACAGACATTTTAAAGACATATATACTGCCTTTACACTGTCTCCCAGAGCACAGCAGTGCTGTACCTGAAAGTCCACAGCTTCAAAGAGAACAAAGAGCAGAAATTTCCTCTTTCCCTCACAAGAAAAACTCATTCATTTTTAATGTGATTTTCTGCTGGTCCATCCCCTGAGCTGACTCATTCTGAGGTCAGACAAGTGCCACTGGCACATGGGAAGTGCAGGGTTCCACAGGTAGGGAGACAGGGGCAGAAAATGTCACCACCACCCTCCTTCAGCAGCACCCAGCCCCTAAACCAGGGGTGGGGTTTAGCTCGATCATCACTACACCCTGAAAGTCTCAGAGCACACATCTCCTGGCAGTGGATGAAATACATAAATCTGCCATGAGAAACTCCAGGTAGGACAGAAGATCACCTGGAGGAGCCCCTGTGGGCACAGGGCACACTGGATAAGACCGGTCTCACTGCTGTGCACAGCCCTTCTCCAGATCATAGGCTGGATGATTGGCTGCACCTGGAGCCTTCAGGTCAAGGACTGAGAGTGGGTGACACAGGTGGGGCAAGAGGGGAGCATTCAGCAAGGGCAATCAAATGAGTCTGTCCAGTTTAGTGGCCTGCTTTTTGTTTTTAACCCTCAGGAGATAAGTAAATATTTTCAAGGAATTCCTTAAGCAACCTCATTGCCAAACCCATTTAGATAGACTCATCATCATCTCAAAGCACTGAAGTGCCGAAGAAAAATAGACTATGAAAAAAAAATTTAAACAAGGGATGAAAAGAAACAGGAAAGGAGTGTGGAGGAGAAAAAAAATGGCCTCTTCAGAAGAAATAAAAAGAAGGAAACAAGAAAAAAAAATACTCTGGATAGGGAATATACACGTCGTACCTGGAATGGTCTCTACCTCTTTCAGTCTCACACAACAAAGATAGGATCATCTCACCTACCTGTGACACCTACTAATGAGGGCCATACATGGGTTACTCAAATTGTCACTAAGATTGCTGAAGAGAAACAAGCACTTCTAGGGCAAGCTTTGTCTTGTCTCAATGAAGTTATCCAGAGTATCTTTGTATTTCTTGTTTCTCTCCACTGGCTCTAAAAGAAGCCTGAACAACCAGCTCTATGTGGTTCCCTGGAGTGTAGGGAACCTAAAGCTAGTCGAGGTTATTAACACGGCAACATACCCCACACTCCTGCGTGGTCTCTTCTGCTTCTTGGGGCTCCCAGGAACTCTTGAGCTCCATGTTTCCCAGCTCCCAAAGAGAGGTGCCCACCACAGAAAAAGATGTCATGCTGCCAAGCTGAAGATCAGCGGAACATTTTGGAAACCAGGATCTGGCACACCACAAGATGCAAGACAGGCAGGCTTAGATGTCTCAGAGTATCACTGACACCTACTGCCAGTTTCTGACCATAAAGTCTGGCCAAGTAGAAACCAGTGTATTCCCCCCATGAAGCATGAAAACTTTGAAAAATCACATAGAAATAGCAACTATGACCACTTAAATTTGTAAAATACAAATTTGTGGTAAACTGTCCTTCAAGGGCTCCGTTCAGGTCTTGTGTAAATCCACTGAAGTCAGGGAGAAATCGTAACAGGAACAGAGCACAAACCCTAGTAGAATGACAATAGCAGGCATGTTAAGTAGCATACTAATTCACTTCGCTCAATTGGGCACTATCCCACTTTATTTAAATAATTATAGTGAAAGAGACATTTATAGAATGAAAAGTTTGGAACAAAGTTAGATTTAAACAAAACTGAATGAAATAAAAAGGTGCATTTTCAGTTGGCAGAAAGAATTAGGCTATATTTGGATTTTGGTCAGAAATGCAAGGACTGTTTTTATCGCCTCTAAATATGGTAGCAGAATTCTGAGGTTCCCGGTACTGGAAGTGATTCTGGAGGCACATCCTCTTTGGAAGAAGATTAGGGTAATTTTCCACACATTTGTGTTTATTAATAGAGGGGGGGAAGAAAGATTCAACTGTCTCAGAATTGATGGAACCTTGTAAAAGCCTCAGAGACATGAAAAGCTTCTTCAGAGCTTGTACTTTACAATCTAGCAGGCCTCTTGCATCAAAGCATTGCTGCCTTCAGCCATCCATCTCATCATTCCAAGAGAAGTTGAAACTTACCAGAAATCCCTAATCCATTTGATAACATACTTTTGAATCTGTTTTCAGGCAGGTGTTCAAGTAAAATGACACTGAGTTCAATTGACAACTATTAGCTAGGCAATGAACAGGGATGGTCCTTCACCACAACCATGGTGGCCTTCCAAAGGTTGCTGGCAGAACCCAGATACCCTTGCTGAACAACAACATGGCTCAGCTATTTCCTTTTATTTTTTCTTAGCTGACAGCCTGACTAATTGCTGGGGTTTGGTATTTTTGGATGGGTTTGGGCCAACAGCCAGGTGACCTTGAGCTTATCATGTTCTGCCAGCTGTTCCGTGATGCTGTCTGCCTACCTCTCACCTCCCTCCCCACTCCCACCTGCAGAGCGCAGGGGTATCAGCTCATCCCAGCAGAACAACTCCGCTTGCTCCCTTCTACTCTGCAGAGAAAGGTCTTCAGATAGACAAGGCCATGGTTTTCAAGCTTATTGACTTCAGTGGAATAACTTCAGCTTCCACCTGCACAGCAGACAGAGTGAGGATGTGCAGTGGGCACCACTGACGTACCAGTGAGGAGCACTGGGGTGACGTAGCTCTTTTAACACTTTTGTGCAGTCTTGTGCCCTCCAGAACATCTGTGACCTGAAGTTTCAGCAGGATGAGATACTTGCCAGGGCTGAAGAAGCAGTGAAAATGGGAACATTGCCGTGATCCAGAGGTGTGACTGCAGCTTATACTTGAGTCACCTTCAGCTGCCAGCTCTGGTGCTGACAGCAATATTTCTGCACAGACTGAGCAAATCTGCCCAGGACCCTGGGTGAGCACTTGGCTGCAGATGTCCTCAGCGTCACAGCTCCCTTGCTGTCTGTACCCCAGCCAGGAAATTTCAGATGCACTCAGGATGGAAAGACGAGCCACAGTCCACCCCCTTGAGGTGCACAGCAGAAAAGGTGTAAACCAAAATGCATGGAACCTCTTGGTACTTTGGAGATCCAAGTGCAATTCTTGGCTTGCTGGATAGGAGGGATGCAAACAGACTACACAACCCTCCTGAAAACCTCCTGTGTATCTACACATGCACCAACCTCCCCGTGCAACAGCAACAGATTAACTACATGCATTCACAGAATCATTCAGAGGCTTTTAAACCCTGTAATCTCACTGGAAGAAGAAAGCTGGAAGCAGGGCATTTATTTATAATGAAGGCATTTACAGAAGACTCTTTTATCTGTTTACTGTGTGGTACCAAATAGAGGATTCTGTGAGCATGTGCATGGGATAACACTGAAAAATGTATCTACATTATTTTTGTTAAATATCTCATTAATGTGAAAGGAAGACTAAAGGTCATCTGTCAAATGTAGTTGTGAGGCGGGAAAAAAATCCTCTCATGTTGCATATCTTGAAACCTTTCAGCTCACAATATTTTTGTTGAACAGAGCAAATGTGATCAATGAATCATGCAGAGTCCTGTGCCTAATAATGGAAATCAAGAGTGCCTTTTGATGATGAGTTTAAGATGCTTTTATTAACCTGTCTCAAGATAGTTGATTGCTTTCTAATGTGATGAGATCCTCTCCGGCACCGGAATTTTAAATATTTAGAGATCTTTATTGTCAAACCCTTCTCAATAATACTTCCTAATAAATGAATTATTGTGCAAATTAAGCTCAAGGTAATTTCTAATAAAATTTCAGTATTCCGTACAGACTAATCATGTTTTACAAAGTACTTGCTAAAATAAAGGTAACTAACAAGAAGATACCTGGAAATTAATGAGGATCTCATTTTCTTTTTAGACTAAGTTTCTGAGTATATAAATACTCTAATTTCTAATTCTAACTGCCTCCAGGCCTCAAGTTAAATTTTGGCTCACTATAACAGTGCATATGCAAGTCAAAATTAATTCATCTATGCTCAGGTCCTAAGGAGCAAAGCCATTTTCAGCCTTAATGCTTTCTGATATAAAATCTATTTTGCATCTCATTGACGATATAGATTACATTCACATTTGTTTCACAATTCTGTTACAGAGTTAGAGAAGTTCAAAGTGATGTCTTACTAAATGAGTATCAGGCTGTTGCATATAAATTTTCACTCCTGTTTCAGAATGCCAATTCTCATTTCATATACACAAAAGTGAAAAACAAAGAAATCCATTTAAATCCACCGGACTATACAAATGGGAAAACAGAGTAAGAAAATTTTAAATTAGATGAGATGAGCAGCAGTGTTCCACGTTTAAATGGCTACATGTTTGGTAGAGTTAGAATATATAGGATTTTGTTCATACACACTTTTCAAAACTCTGACAGCTTAGGCCTTTTTCTTGAAAGACAGTTCCAGTACCAATTCTAAATTTATAAAAAGGAACAGAGCACAGTTTTTCATTAGGTCGTGCCAGACCCAACTATTCATGGTAGATGAGTTTCCCATATCTTGTTTTCACCTGGTGAAATGTTAGAAGACAAATTATTAAGTCACAAATTAGGCTGCTATCTGGTCAAATTCATATGACTGCGTTATTGTACAGCTAAATGACATAGTACTCAATTGTTTCATCTGCCATCTGCTTTGGTGTCAACATGTGCTTTTTCCCAAGTGACATTCTGTTGTCAATTGCAGTATTCTTGACATTTCAAAATGTCTTTGTTGAGAACTTTATGGTCTACTTCAGGTTTCCACAAAAAGTGTTGTTGATCACCACTACAGGACTTGCTGTTTGTGGCTGCCAAAGGGATTGTTCACCCTGCCTTTTCTAGGCAGCACCCTAGAAAATTCTGAAGCTTTGCAGTCCTTTCTTCCAATTCTCTGCCAGTTTCACAATTCCCTGCCAGTTTCACTTCTGAGTGAAGAATTCAGATGGGTTCACTCACTCTGTTTGCTATTTTGTTCTTCACTTGATCTACATGTTCAGTACTCCTCTATTCATCTGTACAATGCCACAATATCAGAAAATTACTGTTGGTCCCATTTCATGAGGACTCAGTCATCTCATATAGGTCGGGGCTGCAAGAGTTAATATGTTATTGAGATGCTCATCTTACTGTTTCCAATTTAATTTCATAGGGACTATATCATACTGTGTATTGTATTATATTCTAGAAGGGGGAACCTCTCATTAGGCAGCAGTTGTGCACAAAATGATGTTATGCTGTCTCATGAGCTGAATATGAATCAAGCATGTGATGCTGGAAAAAAGAAGAAAAAAACCCCAAACCACTCTTACTCTTTGGGGTACTAAAAGGAAGGCAGGATGTCCATTGGTCAGATTTGGGAGTTATGTTACTGATTTTCATTTGGGGTATCAAAGGCTGAGAAAGATGTAAGCACATTTGAGAACTTTCAGGGGACAGCACGAAGAATAAAAATTCTGGAGACCCAACAAATGAGGTTGGCTTAGAGGCACAATTATCATCTCTGCCAGCTCCTGGAGGTCCTTCCCCTTTGCAGTGCCACAAGTGTGTGATTTTTGAATTCTTGACACAATCCTTCTAGCCCAAAAACACCAATGTGTTCTCTTGGGAAAACTTAAAAAAAATCTCAGGAAACTGTAGGTAATAGGAAGGTGTCCTGGGTTGACTA
>VZTZ01031272.1:1601-24004 GCA_013400955.1 Drymodes brunneopygia
AACCCTGCAAAAAGCAGGGTGTCACCTAAAGAAGTAACTTTCTCCTTGCTATCCATGACAGACTAATATAAGATTTATTTTTTCAATATAGACACAACTTTTCTCCATATTTAACACTTAAAGAACAGGCGTCTCTATGAGACTACATCACACATGCCCGAAGTGCAGAGATGGGGAGGAGCTGCCCACTTCACTCAGGTAACAAGGGACATTTAACAGCATCGTGGCTCCCAGCACCACTGCCCCTGCTCAGCCTGCAGGGACAGCAGACACAACCACCTCACCTGTCCCCACGGTATCCCTCTCCACTGCAGGGAAAACCCAGGGCTGGTACAGGGTGTGGCAGCCCTCTACTTTCCCCAGCCTCACATCCCACCTCTGGGTGCAGAACTACACTCCTTTGCATCCTCCTCTCTCCATCGAGTCTGCTCAGCTTTTTCAGTCCTGCTCCCATTAATGTTCCCTAATAACATAATCATATGTTATACATATAACAATATATTTTCAGTAAGAGGCTGGTTATCTCAGTGGCAAAGGCCTGCCGTGGATAAGAAAGCATGGAGCCTGCTCCCTTTATTCATAGAAACAAATGGCTTTGGAGGAAGACCTGTCTGTGTGAAAGTAAAATAAATCAGTGCATGGTTAGATTCTTGAAAATGGCAACCACATCTCCTGGAAAAAATTTTATTTTGTTTGATTAAAAAATAAGAAATAATGGCATTACATCCAGCTTAAGTATTGACATCAATAACAAAAAGTCAAGACATTGTCATTGGAACAGACCAGTACATACTGAAAGATGTGGGTTTAGATTAGATAAAAAGAAGAAATTCTTTACTGAGGTTTCAGTTACACAGGAGAAGTTTTGATGGTCCTGTCTATCAAGGCAGCATCAAAATGCTGCTTTTAGCTTTTTTTCTCTTTGCCTGGTTTAGATTGCCCCATCCAAACCCCAAAACACTACATGATTAAAAGAGTAATAGAGGGTTGGAAGCAGTGCTAAACCTGGCTGTCCAAAGTTCTCCAGCTTTGATTTAAGAGGCCTGCTGTGGCTGTGGTCCACCTGTGCCTCCGCCTGGGCTTGTCACATATGTTTAAGAATAGCTGATCTATTAGTTTTCCTTTTGTGTTCTGTTCCAAAAATAATGAAGAACATTTGTGGCTGTGAGGAAGTAAAAACTGGCCTTTTGGGAGATGCCAGAAACCCACAGAAACCCTGACTCATCAAACTCTCTTTCAGTTTATTTGGCTGCCTCCTATTCCTCCCTTTTTTTTTCTCTGCAAAATTCCCCTGACCATCTCCCCCAGGTTTATTGCTTTACCCATTCACTGTCTTTCACCTTTCTCTGAAAAGCTCTCTTAATTGTTTCTTTTTATACTTCTTTTTCTTCTTCAGTTTCCTACTCCCCATATATGTGTCCTCTCTACTGTCACCTCCTGCAAACACTGTAACCCCCTTCTCACAGGAAACATTTAAAGAAACAAACTTGTCTTTTCCATTTGATATTCTTTTGGGAAAAGAAAAACAAAACACAAACAATTTTTTCTATTAACACACTTTACTGAAATTCGAATAAAATGTCATTTACATGTACACTGTAGATTATCTCCTTTTTCTTACACTCCCCTTTTCTTTCCATTTTTTTTCTTAAGCAAAAGTGCTGCATGGTAGTCTGTGCAGAAATACATAAATCACCATCTCCTTTTCCCCAGAGCTCATTGTCACTATAACAATAAGAGTACCCCAGATACATAGCTGGCAAATTGCTGCCACAACTGAACGATTAAAGAACTTTCAGGGAGCACATGTCACCTTTCATGGCACTCCACTGCTCAGAACAGAAACCTTCTCCCCTCTTTGAGCAGCCAGCCCTGGGGGATCAGAAGAGACAAGGAGCTTTAAACAAACATTAACAGTTAGGAATGTCGCCAAGAAAGGTAACCTGAGCCCTACCTGGGTTCAACAGAATGTTATTTTGGTATGGAAAGAAGGACTAACAAACGGAGATACTATTGCTAAGTAACCAGCAAAGGAGACGCTGTTGTGTTTTAGGCAGCACTGCTCTCAGAATTAAGCTCGGGGGATGGCGGGCCAGGCGCAGCAGCCAGCAGTTGGCACTGTTGCTCCACGGGAGAGGGGATGGGCAGCAGCAGCAGCCGGGAACGCAGCAGCAGCAGTCACCCAGGGTCAGGTCTCCCGAGCATCACCTGCAGACAGTCATGATACACATTGTCTGTACATGAGCAAACCCACGTGAAGTACACAACCTGTGCAGACATGTCACAAGAAAAGAGAGATTTCCATAGTGCATACAAATGTCACTCTGGCTCGCTCAGACACTGCAAGTGCAAACCTAATCTGTCTGTCAAGACCGCTGAGAAAGCAGTGATGTGCTGCGAAAGAGTTGGGAAATCCAGACTGCTGTGTCACAAGTAGTAAATGACAAAGTCCTTCACAAAAGCAACAAGATACCTCCAAGCTCACTCCAAGACCAGAAAACGGAAGCTTTCTTCCAAACAAGAGGGACCAGCCTCTCCTCCAGGGGTTTGCAGCTTGCAGCGCTGCTCAGAGTAGTGACAGATGATGTAGATGAGTGAGGCAAGGCCAGAAGAGGAGGTGCCACAATGGAAGGACTTGGAAATGGAAAATGCCCTTGCAGAACATGCTGATATGAATAAAAAGGCATTTGGTAATTTTTCCCATCACAGAGCCCTTCAGTACCTCACAAGCCTTGGAAAAGTCACAGAACAGCAAAAGGTAAAATTAAATCCTGTGGCTTTATAACTTTACCTTACCTGGTCCCCCTAACTCCTTCCAAAAAACAAAACAAAAAAACCCAAACCAAACAAAAAACCCCAAATAGGCAAACAAACAAACAAATGCCAACCAAGCAACCAAACAAAAAAAGCCAATTAAACCACTTATACCTGTATAGCAAGGACAGGGAGAATCTCACTGGGGAAAAATACTACCTCCATCCACAGAACTGCTCCTCTTGGATTTCAGTATGTGTAGTAGACGTCTTAGCAAAAAATGTTAAATAAGGAAGAATATGTGAAGATTTAAATAGGAACCAGTTAAATTTAAAGAAATGAAAAGATAATCAATTGGAAACATCTGGAAGGTGAGAAGGAAGGAACTTAAAAAACCAAATGAAAAAAAACTCAACCACATTTCATTGTGAATCAATGGAAAAGGAAACCACCTACGTACTTCACATGGGGAATTTTATCCATTTCCAAGTGCAGGAGCATGAAAGCTTGTCTGAAGAAAGGGAAGGTGTCTGAGCTCTGCTTGTGCTCCCTGCTCAGCACCAGAACTGTTTCATCACTGAGGGTTGCTCTGAAATCAAGGTAATGACTGGCCTTGAACACACAAGACAGAAAGGCAGAGAAAAGTCTGGTCTAAATGGATTAGATAGTTAAGGACAAGAGGTTCTTAGTCGTTCTGCTGGTCACTGGTTTGAGGAGGGGAAAAAGACTTCATGATAGGAGACGAGAAAGAAACCAAAAAGATAAAGAGTTGTTGAGAAATACCAAAGAAAAATTCAAATAAATTAATCTGGAGTTCCAAAAAGAAAACTGGCAAAGGTGCTAGAGCAGAAGTTTCCCAGTGCATTAAAAAAAACATCCAAGAACGAGAAACAGCTTTGTCTAATAATGTGCCACAAGAAAAACATGGCAATAGGAGCAGCAAAACCCTTCCCTGCTGTGATTGCAGCAGCAATTCCAGAGCACGTTCCAGGGGGTCACGTATACACTGAGTTTGGTTAAATAGCCTGAAAAGTAAGTAATTAGTTCCTATATAGTGAGAAAACTATGCATTTCCCAGACTGATTTTAAAAATGAGGCAGTTTAGCAACACATGACCACGTCTGCCTGTTGCAATGATCCTCATCAGGGAGGAGCAGCCCTTTGAGAGCTGCACCTGAGTTTCTCTTCCTGTTATTGGCATAGCCTCGAAGATAATTTTGCCAGAGGTTTGGCTTTGTGTGAGCACATTCCCTCAGAGCAAGCTTACCGCCAACTGTATAATTTTTACCAAGGCAAATCTTTGCAAATTCTAAAAGAAAATAGGATGATATTATAGGATGCTACCTATAGTTATATACATTCTCCTTAGTCACAGCAGCAGATATGCATCTAGAAAAAGATGTCTTGTCTCTTTTCGTTTTACCTGACACTAATATCCCAATTATTGTCTGAGGGGAAGTGATATATGACTGCAAAAATCAGTGCACTCCATTGAGAAATCAGCAACTGACTTCTGCCTCAGTGTCACACAGCAGGGTCTCACTGCATAGTCTAAGCTGTGAATGTTTTACATATTCTTGGTGTTCACATAAAAAATTCAAATCACAAGGTCTAAATTCCTTGTGGTTGTGTTCTGGAGTCTCCACTTGCAGAGAGACAGGCAGAATAAAACCCATCAGGCCTGTCAGGAAGACTGCATCAGTTTCACACCATTTTTGCCTGTTGTGCATTGTGCTGGAGAAGGCCCATTACCATCACAGGGTTTGCTGCACAGAGACTAAGAGATGAGCTTTGCCTGTATTCAGTAATTAAATTTGGCAGTTTCATTCACAAGGAAAAAATTACGGAAGACACCTGTAATGTCATTTCTGACTGCCCGTCACTTTCAAGGAAGCTGCAGCACTTTTCCTAGTGGGAAAACTAGATGCCTCTAGTTAAAGAAAAATCTGGATCTTAAAATATCACCACTATACATCCCCTTAGCTTCAACCAACCAAGCAGAGGAGTTCCTGTAGCCGTGATGGCTTCTTCCAGCCACTCTATGCAACACCAGCAGCCAGGGAAGGAGCAAGGACTCTCCAGGGACTCTCCAGTCTCTTGGTTTCTAGACCACATTAGCTGCACCCATTATTTATGTGCTAGAATCACACCCCGTGCTTACATGAGACGTACCTGAAGTGTTCACAGCTGATTGAGAAGAATGGGTCCATTCAGGCCTTGTTGCAATCTGTGTTTACCTTTTTGACTGCCTGGGGAAAGCCACCAAGGTGGATCTGCCCCAATCCTGATCCCAGCAGGTCTAGAAATTTCCTCTGATATGGTAATGAAGAAATAGAGGTTCAATGGGTGTAAGGCAAAGCAGCTGTCAAGACAGCAATGCTGGTCTACGTTCTCTGTGAGCAGCCCTTGCCTTCCAGAAGAGAAAATCTTTCATTCCCCACATCCTGCCTGCAACACAAGGTTAGATAAAATATGTTTAGGAGTCATGGCCTGGCCTGTAGCCCAGCTCTCTGACCACAGTAACCACACTCTTTCCTTATAAACAGGACACTGTTTCTTCTGGGTATCTGGGATTTGCCAGTTCAGCTTTACTCAACTCACTAGAATGAATTTTTTGTTGTTGTTGTTGTTGTTTTTCTTAATGAATTTTCCACAATCAAAGCAATGGCTGTGGAACACTGTTCAAAACCACTGATTTTTCTGCAGTTTTGTGAAACATGGAAAAATCAGCTTGTAGTGGGTTGTTTAGCTACCAGAAAAGGTTCTCAAGGAAACTTCTCTGAGAAATGCAATTATCTTCTGAGACTGACACTTACTTGCAGCTTATGTCATAGCTCACAGAAAGAAATCATCGCCATCACTTCAGGCATTTCAAGAGAGAAGACAGAAGGACCAGTTGAGAGCTGAAGTAAGTTCTGCTCTAGCAGAGTGCCAGGAGAATACAGTTAATCACCCCAGGGAGAATTTTCTTTCTGGTCCCCATTTAAAGCAACAACCACTAACCTCCTGCCTAATAGTTTTTGCTCCTCATTAAATAACGTCTCTGTTTACATTACTCATCATGTAAATTGCCTGGACACAGTTAAAAATATTCCATTAATAATCACCACAAGATGTCCTGCTGTTTTGCAGTGCTCAGGTATTCCATGGTTGACTCTGGTCTACACCCACGATTGCTCACTCTTACCTAAGTGAGGCTGCAGAATCACTGCTGCTCCTGCTCCGGTTGGATGGCAGAACACAAGCACCTGCTAAGAAAACACAACTTGTTTGTAATAAATCTTCTCAGATCCCTTCCATTCTCACATAGTATCCAAGTCTTGCCGCTTGTTAAATACTATCAGTCAGGAGGCCCTTAGGTGCTTTAAATCTGTCCTGGAATGATAAGAGCAGAATTTTCTGTCTTCTAGTCAAGTCTCTGCTCAGACAGAAATGCCTCCGAGTCATCTTCTGGGGCATAAGTTGGCTTTCTTCTGTGTTCTTTCAGAAATTCAAACATTCTACGTTAGAGCATTTATAAAATACACACAGTGGAGTTTTTGGGGGGTTAGAGCAAAAAGAAATAATCTTTAAACAATGGGAAGGGAGGTTCAGAAGAGGTGTAAGGCCGATGTTCCAGCAGCAGGGATGAGGAAGCAGAGCAGCTGGGGGTGGTGTGGATCTCGAACTCTGGACATCCTTGAAGACAGGTCATGAAAACAGTCACGAGAGACATTTGCCTGCAGCTGGTGTTCCTTCAGAGCATGTGTCCCAGCCCCATCACCCTTCTGTGGTACCGAAGTGACACAGAAGGAACAGTCATGCTCCTCTAATTTAAAATGAGGTATGTTCCTCTGTGACAATAGCACGTAAGGAAGATGCAGAAACTCTCTCTCTTTCAGACCCTGGCTGAGGTTATTTTACAAGGATAACTTTCCTATCAAAAAGGGGGCAGAGCTAAACCATTTCTCTGCCAACTCCACCCTCCATAAGCATATGCCAATCTTTCTTTGGACTTTGTCCCTGAATTGGAAAGGTAATCAGAAAGCATCAGATAAGAAACTGGACACATCAAAATAGTCAAATAAAGTCTGAAGGACTTTGACAATAAACATACATGGAGTGAAGACACTTTCACACAGATTCCTGACTACAGCATGTAGGAGGATCTAAAGCAGGAATTTCATTTAGGAGAGCAAAATACAACATTGAGATCTTTATAACAATCTCCAGCCACTCTCTCTGGTACTTTTCATACCACACACAGACTACAAGCTTAGAGAAGTGTCAGCTTTTGGGCACCATACCAACATGGGACAAGTGCAGGAACATACTGAATGGTAACGTAATACAAACAGAGATAAGAAAAGAGGAACAACAGTGAACAAATGCAAATGCACTCTTGTTGACCAGAAAAACCCTGACTTGCTTCCCAGAGAAGTTGTGGAGGCACCTGAACCAAAGAGGCCTCCTGGAGCAGAGTTCAACATAGTGTTAGCCAAAATACATTGCTAAATAAATCAAGTAAGAAGGTCATCAACATGACAAAGCAAAAGATATCCAGGGAAGGACAACTAAAATGTTCAGTGTACTCACACCACTGCAAAAGGCCACTTAAACAAACTAAACGTAAAACAGGTCTGCTGTTTTAGCTTGTCAGATAATTCACAGAGCCAGCACAGTAAGGCCTGCCCAGGGCCTGGGAATCATCCCAGCTCCATCCCCGCAATAAAATACCTCTCCTGGAAGAAGCTGGGTCAGAGATGCAGTGGTGCTGGTGGAAATGGGCTCAGCTGTCTCAGCCTATGTCTCTTGGAGATGATGCAGCTTAATGTGCCAACAGCACAGCAGTAGGGCTGCTGCCACATGAAAAACATGAACCCACAGCCATTTACACCAGGCTCCTTAAACAGACTCAATGCGCTCCTAAATCAGTCTGTAACCACAGCCTCCCCTGCCTTCCCTGCTAAACTGAATATGATTGGTGTCAGGTCCATCCTCTCTTTTCCTTTCCCTCTCTCAATCATGCCCACACACACAGACACACTGGAAATACTTGCAATTCACTGTTTGTTCAGTGTAATTGCTAGAGTTCCACTTCCTAGTGGCATTCCTCAAGGTTGCTAGCTCTTTTTAAGGTTAAAATACAGACTTTCACACTACTCAGCTCAGAAAGAGTAGAGTTACTGCTTTTCTTCCAGCTAAGCTAATTAACTGAATTTGCACACTGCAAAATCCAGGTAGGTTTGCAGTTGTAGCACTAACACACGGAAAACCTTGGCTAAACTGGGAAGTCTTTCAGCTCTTGGTGTCAGAGAGTAACTCTTGGACCCATGAAAGGAATTATTATTTCTTTGACCAGATCTCTCTCCTACTACTTGGATACCAGGCTGCTGTCTCTACTCAAGTGTGCAAATCTGACCAAGCCACTGAAATAAGCATTAAAAATCTCGCTGGGAATAAAAGTACGGTTTGAACAAACTCTCATGTCCTTCTCCCACCTTCCAAGCAAAGGCTGCTCTCGCAGCTGGTAAGATGAGGTTCTCCTGGTGAGGTGGGAGCGGAAACATGATGGCTTATTGTTATGCACTGTCTTCAGTGTTTTGTTGAGTTAGGAAAGGACAGAACACCAAACACATTCCATGGCACTCTGCCAAGCAGGGGCCCAAAGGATAAACAGAAAGTAATGTGCAGGATGCAAGAGTGTCTTTAAAAAAATAAGAGGGGCACCAGATGGTCACTGAAATGATCCACAGCAGGGGAATGTGAACAAACATTTCAGGTTCTGTTCTAACACCTTATTAAACATATGAGAATGTGTGTCTTAGGAGCAGGCTGCATTCTGGGAGAGCCATGTCAGGCTGACATTTTGCAAATAATCCATCTCTCCTCCACAGTCCCCAGTGAAGTCACTACCTCAGTGCTCAGCTGTCCTGCTCCTTCCAGCACTACAGTTGAGCATAATCACCCCAATCATTTTTTTTCCCTGATTAAACTGACTTCCAGTGCCATTACAGTCAATTACCACAAGCAGATCTTGTTCGTTTGCTTTTTAACTGTGGGCTTGTATAACACAGTGTGCAAACCCTAATGAAGGGCACTTGTATGCCAGTGAGGGCCAATACCACAGTTTAACAGAGAGCAGCTTTGTAAAGGGAGAAAAAGGCTACTGCAGTGTGCTCTAGGACTTTTACTTCCTATGGCCAGTGCCGGAACTTTGTTCCCTGTTAATGAACAGCTGCTGTTCATTCAGCTGTCAAAATGGCCGGTGGGACAGGCCTCTGAGGGACAATTCCAAGGGGACACACCACATGCAAAGTCTCCTCTCTTATCTGAGCACTCGGCATGAGCAATGCCCAACCATCCATGCATCACACAAAACTCAGGAAGTCGTGCAACATCCCTTACGTGTCATGCTTCTTGGTTCAAAGGCAGAGTGGGCAAGAAAAGGGCTCTGCCTTTCAGAGAAATGAGCTCTCTTAGAGCCAAGAGGTGGCCATCACAAAAGCCGTGTCCCTTCAACTGGGGATTCCAGAAGAGGTTTTTGGGCTATTATGAGGTCTTCTCATCTGGTAGGACACACAAGAAGTCACTCTCCCATTCAACAGCCTAAGATTCCTGTGATTTTTATTCAGCGTCAACAGACTCTTATTACTTAATAGAAATACATTTCTAAAATTTGAACACTGAAATGAACTTTCAAATCCAGAAACTTCCATGCTCCCATCCTTGAGTTTCTCTACAGAGGAACATGCATTTGCTCTTTAAGAGGTCACAGGCTAAAGTCTTGGGAGCTGCTATAAGACACCACACATTAATATAATAGGAAGGAGCCTGGCTACAGTGAGGCACAGCAGAGACTGCCTGGGGTTCACTCTGAAAAAACCAGGTCCAGGAAAAATCTTTCCCTCTTCACCTTTCTGTAAAGGAACCAAAGTTTATCAAGCTTTGTCTACCATGATTTTCTACAAGTTTAAACACCATATCATGCATTTTCTTGAGGAGGTATGAAAATGGTATATTAATTGCAGTCTGCTCTTAATTGTTTTTCTGAAGTTAAATTAACACAAAGGTCAAACAAAACAAAACAAAAAAAACCCACTTCATGCTGAAATAAGAGTCCAGGCACATGCACTAGTTTACTGGAAATCTGCTTAAACACACAGCTTCAATTAAAAGGGTGTAGGTCTTTTTTTACACAAGCCTTGAGAGCCAGCCTTGCCTAGAAATGGTGGACTAGGGTTGAAGGCCAGCCCAAGTAAAATCTGGCCATGTGACCACATAACCTTTTGGGCTGTCCTTTTCTTCCCGGCTAGCTGTCTATCCTGTCAGCCTTAAGCACACGTGAAGAGTGAGCCATGCTCCCAGCTGGTGTGCTGCAGCTTTACTGGCCTCACAACAGCTTCAGTCAAGCCCCCCCTTATCTTTTCTCTCTCTCCCTTGAAAAAGTAAATAAAACCTCCCAAGCCTCTCCAAAGCCATTTCCCAAGCAGAAATGAGGCAGAAACCCCAAACAGGAACGTTGCCACCGACTAGATTATTTACTGGCTCAGGAGAGAGAAATGCAAATACACACATGGCAATTGCTCTATCCATTTAGTTTCTATTTTCACACTTTTTTGTTTTGGTACAAGAAATAGCCAGCATGTGACAGTAGGGTAAGGGTATCTCTGGTTACAGCAGTGCCTAAGAAGCGTTGTTCTAGTAAAATGACACCGTGCAGAAGCCACATTATAAAAAAAGCGAAGGAGGCACGGGAATGGGATACCGAGCACTCCAGACACCAGACTTAAATGATGTGACCACTGCTACAGGTCCTGCCCAAAAAGCAGAATCTTAGACCATGCTGAATTTGGCATTGCCATGGCAAAACAATTAGGGATAGCTGGAGAGGTAATCTCACTTCTGCAGCTGCTGATCTCATGCAGCCTGAGTCTCTAAGCAGAGCTGATCTCTCCTGCTGTACTGCAGGGTGCTCACACACCTCACAGACTTCTAGTTTGGGCAGATAATGTGAATAGAACTAGGCAGCACTGCCAACATCAGCCACAGGGTAGGGGGAGAATGAGTAGGATGTCTTTACCCACAGCACTCCTGCCAGTGCAACACAGCAAACAGCTGTTTTGCGTTTTGCCGGTGTCTGTACAAGATTTCACATCCTCAGAGTGTCCCTCTCTCCTCTAATCTGTTTGGCTTGAATCCTCAAACTATTGGTTTTCACCTGGTTCCAAAGAATTAGTGAAAAAAGAATCAGCATAGATTGGGGAAACGTAGCGGAGACTCCCCAGAAGGTTCATAAACTTTTCACTAAGCTGGCCAGAGCTTCAATTTTCTACCAAAGTGCCTGAAACAAATTGTCTGCTTTCCCATTTCATCAGGAGGCTATTGAACAGCTCTTACACTGATATTGCAGCAAGGACCTTTTGAAGCTACTGATTGGCATGTCTTTTCTGTTTATTTTCTAATAAAAGAGAGTCATATGCACTGAGCTTTCTAAAAAGCAACTGTGCCGGCACAGAGTAAAGTACTGCAAAAGCCCCTGATGCTTTTACTTAACAGTAAATTCAGACAGCTTTGTTTACAAATGGGACTGACCTTTTGTCTAACTAACTTTTTAAAGAAAATCTGGGAAAATTTATTAGTCCACTGAGTCAAATACATTCTCTGAGCAACAAACAGGCCTCTGATCCCTTTTACTTACATCCAGACATTTCAAAAGCAGTTCAGTAGATATTTTCCAGTTTTCATTTAGTGAAGGCTTATCATGGTTTATGCACTGATCCTGTTCCCATTAAAAATAACCACATCCCCACCAATATCACTAGGAGGAAGAGTCAAAAGGAGTTCTCAAAAACATATGCTCCTACCAAAACTCTCAGCTTTCCCTTTCACAACTTAGACTCCCCCTGGACCCACAAATCACGCTTTCCATTGTATCACCACAGTAAGAAAGTGCAAGACTTTACCAAAACCCCTCCAAAAATCTCAGTTTGCCTTTCCCCCCACCTTTTTAATACAAACTTTGAACAATACTTGTGCAAAAAAGCAGAAGATGTTGCTTAGAGGTATAATCAAATGAGAAACATCTTCATCAAATCCTATTAGCATTCTTGCAAGTGCTGGGAAGCACTTTATGGCAACTTTTTCCCAGAAGGACTTGAGTGGCTGTAAATTCCCAGCCCCCAGGAAAGTCTGGCTGGTGAGAAACAGGATGAGCTTTGGCAGTCACAGGGATTACAGCACTGGAGGAAAATATGAAGGAGAAAGTTTAATTACTTTTTGTGACAGATTTCAGCAAAGGCTTGAACTTCTGTCTCCTACATCACACTCGGGTGCTCTCCTCTCATGATTAAGTTAATCGCATTTGTTTCCTCATTTTTGTTACTTTCTACATCTTTAAACATCAGTCAGGAGGGGAGCAGCCACAGCCAGCAAGCTCACAGAGGCAGGGGCTTCAGGTCTGCATCATGTCCAGCTGAGCTGTGGCTTGAAGCTAGTTGCCCCCTTGCCTCCCTCCCCAGCAGACAGGCTTTTATCTCCTGAAATCTCCTCTCCTCAGGTTTCTTCCCACCATCATTTACACAACTCTCCTTTTGCTTTGATGAAAAATGAAAACTAGACTTGCCAATCCTCATTTTTTCATGAGGAAATCTTCCATCACCATTTCCTGCCAATCCAAATTGTTGTCTTATTAACACACATATATTTCAAGGGTACAGTCTGCCTCACCAGTAGTGGAAATTTAGGTAGGATTTCTGGAGCAAGGATGCTACATGCAACACAATGAGGATCTAGAGAAGGAGAAAATTTGGGCTATCAAGATTTATACAAATGTGTTTCTATAGTATAGATGATGATTTCTGCAAAACAGAGAATATTTCAAAAAATGAAATTGTCCTGAAAAGAACAGCACATGGAAAAAGTACAAAAAGGAGAAGGAGACAAAATGAAGAGATTTGTAAAAGAAGGGGCCCTTTAAAATACAATGATGGGGCAGGCTACTGTGAATTTAAATACCAGCCTGCAATAAACTCCATGTAACATGATCCCTGAACACAGCCCAGCTCCCAGGGAGGTTTCAGCTACACTTTCCAGGCATATCTCTTCGACCTTGTCTCTGTCACATAAACGAACTGAAATGAACATATGTTTTAAAGTTTGTTTCTAAAATAACGAAACTGAAGCAGAAATACTGCACTGCCCACACTAATTCTCCCCCCACCTTCCTCAGGGGAGATAGCAGAGAAAAACCATGCGTGTTAGTCACATCAGATGAAGTGCTACAGTGATGAAGATTTATACAAAACAGAGACAAAAAAAGCCTGTCAGGTCCCAGCTGCAGGAGAGCAATGAGCTGTGAGTCCAGGAGGTGACACTGTGCCAAGGCCCCACTCACCTCCAGCCTTGATGGGCTCCCCAGGGTTCACATCAGCCCTGCAAGAGCACAGGAAATCACCAGGCATGCTGCAGGGACGTGTCAGCCTTCTGCAACACACAGAGCTGAGGATGTGCACCAAGAACACCCTGGAAATGGATTGGCTGGGGGGAAGGTATTACTGAGTCAGCCTCTGCTCCCATTTCACAGAGAGAGGTAGCTCACTTCCAAGGCACTATAGGACAAAGAGATGCTTTTGTCCTCTAGAGGATGCTACAACAGGCCAAGATGTGCCCTGACAGGCTCATATGTAAAGACTGAGGATCCTGGACTTTTAATCATAGTAACAACTGAAAAGGAATTACCTCTGGTATGAACAAAGGCTGGTGGATTAAGGGATATGGAGCAGCCCTGAGGAGGACTTGGAGGTACTGGAGGATGAAGGGCTGGACATGACCCAGCAGTGTGTGCTTGCAGCCCAGAAACCAAAGCATATCCCGAGCTCCATCAAAAGATTCATATTTCTCAGATGACTGCAAGTACATCACTACCGATGAAAGCAAACTGTGGTGGCATCTACATCCACCCATCTCCTTTCGACCCTAGACACTGAGCAGATCCTTTTCCTGTCATGGGCTGCTTGCTCCTTGAAATGCAGGCTGAATGCTCTCCACAGGAAAAAAGGACATTTTGCACCTTATGATGAGGGGAAATACATACCTGAAATGGAAGCTTGGTTTTTAATGGAATTCAAGAATTCAGACATATGGATTTTCTAATAATCAGTATTACACTCACAATAGGTCTCATTTCTCAGTTTGGAGACTTGAGGGTTTCAAGAAAGTCTTATGTGACAGACATATCATCAAATTGGTAGGAGAACCCAAACCCTCCTGTCTAAAACATCACTTAATGAGGCTTCAATTAAGATTTAAAGTACTTCTGTAAATGAACAAAGATAGGAAGAATTAATTTCTGCTTTGGAGCATTTAATTCATTGTCTGCCCACAATGGTACTGTGCATAACTAGTTTAAATTCTGTCACAGTATTGGCTCAGCGTCAGCAGAGAATATATAGCAATTTACTTCTTAAATGGTTAAAAATTTCAGGATCTAGCACTTCAAAGGCACTTTGACTACAATGGAAAAATTTACTTTGTAAAGTCTTAGAAAACTCAAACTGGCCATGTCTCTCTAATTGGCTTTAAAACATTTAATAAAAGTTTTACCCTACAGCCACCATTAATCCCACATGGCTGTGAGAGATATCACATAGCCTACAAAAGCTGGAAGAGAACATTTTGTTTTGTTTCCCATCTATTACTGTTTACTAAATCAATTACAGGAGATTTAACAAATCATCTCAGAAAAAGAAGTTGCTGCAAGCTCCCCTTTTTTGTTAAGACAGGCAGTCCCATGACTTATTCTGGGCTCTAGCCCCAGATCTGCCCCAACAGTTTTTCCAGTCTTATGCAACCAAGGAATTGTTCACTTCTGTCTCTTACCTAATCCCAAACTGGATCACCACCTTTTGATTTGCAGAGATGCTACACAATACCTTGGAGAGAAGAGGTTTTGCCTCATTGCACAAGATGCATCATTTTGCCTTATTGCACAAGATGACAGAAGGCATGGGAAAGTGGTAGGGTAGAAGGATGGGACTTTCATAAAAGGTAGATATTTGGGCCTAAGATTGAGTAAACCTGACAGTGTAGTTCCAAAGGCAAGGTGGTAAGGAAGGTGATAGGGAAGCGATAGGCTGGTAGAGCTTGGCAGAATAACATAAGCATGTCTCACAATACATCAGGAGATTTCTCAATCTGCTTATGTATGTGTGAACATCAAAAATTCAGTGGCAATTTGGGAAAAGAAAAGCAGAAGATGAAAAACAATTTTTTTTTTTCTGCAAAGCACACAAAAGAAATGACCTCTGCAAACTGAGAGCCTACTGAGAGGAAAACCCACCCTGTGGGCAGCACCTTGGTATGAAATGTGGAGTGGGGAGTTGAACACAACTGTAAATCCCGCCAGCCCTGAAAGAATCACTGCTCATAAAGCAGAGGTGCTCAAGTGGGGCTTCACATCCTTTGGCAGCACCACTCAGCTCCCACCAGCACTGCCCTCCTCCTGGGCTGCCAGATCCAGGACAAGGACTAACCACACACCAGCAAAACCCACAATACTGTCTATTATTAAAGCATCCATGGGAAATACTTGCAAGCAGAGAATCCAGCAGGAGGTCAGACTTTACCTGTGGGGTTTTCTTTACAAGCTAATAGTTTCCTCCTTGTGATATTGGCTCCTGCCCAAGAGAGATGTACTTAAAGGAAGAGCTTCTGCAGTAGGGAGTTGTAGCTGCAGGTGCTGTGACCAAAGGGGAGTGACCACTTTGGGACCCTCATCTCCAAGCCAGTGTTGCTTTCACCTTTTGAATAGTAAAAGATATAGAAGAGACAGCAAGTTCCTGCTCCCTGTTATTTTATCTTGCATGTGGTGTGCTGTATAAAAATGATGTGTCTTTTTCACACTGTCCTGACTGCAAGAAAGTGCTAGTGCAGCCCTGTTGCAATTAGTCACTTGTGTCTGCTTGTTGCTGGAGGCCAGGAAAGAAACAATGTGCCAGTGAGGTTCCTAAAACAGGTAACATGGAAAATAGCTGTTTATCCATGCAAGAAGGTAAAACAATCATTCATCAGAGCTGAACTAAGAACTCCTGCATGGCCTTGAGATGAGCCCAAGGGAGCTGTGCGAGGTTATGGGTCAAGAAACATGGGAGCTGGCAGGAGTAGTTGTGGTGCACTGAGGTGAACCCCTGATCAAGTTCTGCATTAAAAGGAGGCAGGAGAAATCTCACATTTTTGGAACATAATAAGATCTGGTGATGAGTCTAACTCTGTCCCAAGAGCCTGATTCAAAGAAAGGGACTCTCAGTGAGTCCCTCCCCCTGCATCAGGAGTTAAAAAGCCCCCAAACCTCAAGCTCTCAACACACCTTATTTGCATGATAGAGGCAGTATCCTCCCACAGGTTACACAGAGGGAGCCACCACCACTGCTTCCTCGGGAGGCAGGAAGGGCTGTGAACACACAATCAGCTCCTCTTGAGCTGTCCCTTCTGCCACTGCTTACTCAGCCCTATGTGCAACACATGGGGTATCTCCCACCAGCATCAGGTGGATGGCATGCTGGAAATCATCAGGACAGGGCTTAGATTTGCAGGATGCCAAAGGAAAGGGGTTTATATTGGACAGGATCAAATAGCAGGCCAGACTAACTGAGCTGAGATATGAGGACACTTACTCAAGGCCAAAGGTTAATGCCTTCCCACATGACAAGGGTCGGTATCTCAGGAATCCAGGGGCCACCATGCAGCTACTGACCTTCGGCTGGGGATCTGAGAGGTAGCACTCACCAGCTCCCAAGTTGGTCATGTGCCAGAGCAGAGACAGTCAGGAGCAAAAACTAAGACAGTGTTGCTAGAAGAAAGAGATAAATCAGTAAACAGAGTGTCAGGGTGAGTAAATAAGCTGGCTTCTGGCTCAATTTGCTGCAAGCCCTGCTAACACCAAACTCGAGCATGAAGACAATGCCCAAAAGAGAGCAGGCTCATGAGACAGCGCCTATGTAAATGACACTGATAAAGGACTAGAGGATTACCTTTCCAAAGGTTTAGGAGGATTACTTTTTCAAATTGAGCATCTCTTTCCCTTTCCCAGCAGTTTCTGATCCTCCAAAGGAGCTCCTCATCCTCCACAGGGTTTTCCAGCTCATAAATAACACTCCCTGGATGCTAATGGAGCAACTCAACTCTTGAAGTGGACACCAAAAAGGAAAAAGGGCACATTTTAGGGGTTGTACTGCCAGTGTCGGCCCCTCTCCTGCTGTGCCATAGGAAACATGATGGTGATGTATAAACGGTCTGGCTAATTGGGCTCTCCTGCTGTGAGATTTCGCCTCCTCTACTCTCTGTGTGGCTGCTGCTTCTGGTACAGCATCCCCCACAGCCTCACTCAGCATATACAACCCAAACCAGAGCGGGCTTAAACTGTTGAGCAGGCTCTAGCTATTTGTACAGCCACCCACCCTGGAGGAACACCCCACACGACCCAGCACAAGGGCTGTGGCAGCGGCATTCCAGGGGATGCCACAGCCTGGGGCTCTGCACCTGTCCCAGGGAGGCATGGGGACAGGGATAGACTGGGATGGCCACTGGAGGCTGGCCCCTGGGGAAGTCCCTGTGCCTTGGTGCAGCATGAGCACATCTCCACAGCCATGGGAGTGGTGGGAGCATAATGTGGAACAGCTGCTGGCATTCTTCCTGTACCCCAGGCACGATCAAGTGGCTCCACTTTTCCAATGGTACTAGAAGCAATGAAACAGCATCAAGGATACACAGGAATTTCTCTTTTATCACAGCTGTAGCCAAAGAACATTTATAGGAAGGAGAAGGGATAAGTGACCCAGCCCTTGAGGTATTTTCCTAAATCTCTCCACAGGCACAAGTGGTAGGCACATTTTCTCCCTGCCCTCATGCCCTCCTTAAGGATCCAGCAGAACTGCTGCACCAGTGCTGAAAAAGTCAGGCCAGATGAGGTCTTTGGAGGACAGATACTGCTTTGCAGGACTTGCAGTGAGGAGTTTCACTAAAAGTGTAAGTATATCATATTCCCATCACTGCCAAGCTGTAAGTCTTGAAAGTTGGAAAGCAATCTTAGGTCTTTCAAGGAAGAATTTACCAAGGAGTAGTCCTTAGCCAACATAAAAGTCATTGAAACAAAAAAAGAGCACGTCACTTAAGCATTTCACTGTTTGCCAAGGGGTTTATATGCACCAGTAGGAGCTAGAGGAAAAAAAGGTGTTTGCATAAAAACTTCCAGGAATGTCCATTACATCACATTTCCCAACAAAGCCCAGGCTGTTATCCTGGCAGTGATCAGCCTCATTGTGCAACAAATATCACCAAAGGGGAAAGATCACAAATGCTTCCATATGAGGAATCCCTTGGTCACTAAATGAAGGAATCACGAAGGCAGTGTAAGGTACCACTCTTCTCGTCAGGTGTCCTTGAAATTGTGATAAATGTGATGATTATTGTGATAATCTGTGAAAACAGAATAAAAAGATCCTACAATACTTTTTTTTAAACCGGAGAAGTGTCCTTCAGTTCAGCTTATATAATTTGTGGCAGAAGCAGCAAGAACTAAAAAAGTAATCTCACTTCGTATATAGACCCTCTACTAAGCACTCATAGACCTTATTTCTTAGAGTTAGAAATGAGGCTAGAAGGTTTCCTTTACATGTGTTAGTTTATTATAGGTAATGGCAAAATAGTAAATAAAGATTAGTCTTGACATATGCTAACAAAATCTCTAAGCTAAATAGTTGAAAATACATAAGTAGATATTCCACACACAGGACGGACACATGTTCTTTTATTTGAGTTATTAAAGGACTAGGCTGAAAATATGCAGACTTTAAGACCATGTTTTAAGAAATTTTAACTAAAACCACATGCAGAGTATGCATTGTAGCAGATAATTACACAGAGTGGAGCATGACTCATAGAGAAAATAGAAACTGTAGCAATATGCACTTTCTATCTAACAAACGTAAGTATTACAAAAGTACTTTCAATTTTCCTTTTTAAAGAAATGCTCATTTTTAGGCACTACAGGTCACCAACCTCTAGAATCTCACTAATCTAATCTACAACGTGTAAACACACTCAGATCAAGAAGATTCAGGAGAATACTATTTTTAACATATTTTCTAGTCCAAAACAAGAGAATATGGGGGGGGGAGGAGGAGGGCAAGCCGTGAATGTCCAAGAAAACATGAAACCTGAATGATGACAAGGCCAGTCCTTCTCAATCAGTGACTCTTTCTCCTTCCTTCCAAGAACTGGGGAGTCTATATTTAAAGGCATCACATGTTTTTTCCTGTTCCCAGGGTACTTAGCAATTTGAGACAAAATGAGTAAAAAGGTGACCTCTTCACTTTAAACATCCCTGATGAGTTTTGCCCAGGTAAGGAGGCCGTTAAGTACTTTCTTTACCTGAGATTTCAGCAAGTTTTTAACAGCAAGAATCCTCAAATGTCTGACCCACTTTTCTGGCAAAAAACTTAGATCTAATTTTTCTTTTTCTTTTTTTAATCTACATTATTTGTGTGGAGATTCAGGGGGTGGGTAACAGATATAAGATGCTGCTTTTGAAATGCCTGCTCTTTACTTAGGTCTTAGATGACTAATGCAATTCTAAAAATCTGCACCATCAAGACACGAGTCACAAACCTACCTTAGCTGCTTCTGAAGGTGTTTTTGTGTGACTTAAGAGCTACACTGGAGAAGGCAAACTTGCATTGATAGGATGGCAACACTCATTACTTGTTAGTCAGGCCAGGCTGAAACTTCACTGTTTTGGTTTCCTAGAGAAAGAACTGAGATCACATCTGCATTTCATAAAAGCTCCTGAATTGTTACTGATTGAAAATGACCTGCAGCCAACGCTTTGCCTCTAGAAACTTGCATTGTTTTGCAGTCAGAGTTGCTAGATACTGTGTCCTCATAAAAAGTCTGGTTAAGTCATTTAAGCTCTGAAATTGAGAACTGTGCTTTCCTGAACAGCTGACAGAAATTATTACTAACAAGAATTACATGTGACAGGCTCCAGGTTCCATTATTCGGCTTCCTTTGTTCTTTAAAGGATATTCATTATCAACTGAAAACCTGCTATTATTTCTAGCTTTTATGAAATAAGTTTTTTTGGAGTTAGTAACTCAGATGTAAAAAGGGGGGGAAATGCATTTCCCTATCTGTTTTCTGGGGTTTAACATAAACTCTGCACTGGAACAGTAGGGTATGGAGTTAGAGCAGCTATGGGACTTTAAAAGTCTCATGTGTAAAAGGTGTTCATTGCATCTGCTGTGAGTTAAGGTGCAGGGGTGGAGGGAAGGACTTGTAAAACCCTCTGCCTCTCTTCAATGTCTTGGCCAAGCACATTGGTTAGTTTTGTAAGGACCAGTCCAGCTGTGAAGCTGGAAGTGAGGTGACTTTTCTCTGTCACCCTGAGTGACAGAGTGCTGGAGGCTCGTGCCTGTGGCAGGGCAGGAGTGCCTGGGGTGGCTAGCTTGCCTCATGGGTAATGGACCACTTTGCCTGCCTGTTCCTAGAAGCACAAGTCCTTCTCCTGCCCAAGCTTCCCATTCTGTGAATTATGACAAGTCCTTCAATCCTTCTCTCACGGTTGTCATTGAAGGCTATCACATATCAGGCTCCTTGCACTTGCTTTTCTCCCCAGGACAGGCACTGCAGTCACAGTCGTGCTTTGCTTAGCTCGGGATCACGCGCAGCTTGGGGCACGCGTTGTTGTCTTGCCAGAGCACATGAGCAAACTGGATGTGCTTCGAGCCCAAAGCAAATGAGCACACTGTGCCATAAAACTCCCCACAAGATGCTGGATTGGGAGGAATTATGGAAAAGCAGGTAGTGGAGTCACTTGGAGCATAGAAGCTAAGGAATAGGAATCAGCTGCTGGGCAGCAGAGCCTCTTCATGGAATGCTAGTTTAGGGCTGGAAAAAAGGAGGTCTCTGAATGTCCTCTGCCACATCAGACTCTTCTCTACTCACCCCATTTCCATCTTTCCATGAGTTTGCTCCTCTGTTGGAAATACTACAGAATGATGGCTATAGACATGCAGCTGACATTGACTTGTCCTCCTACGGAGCATGCTTGAGCATGGTTGGCACTGAGAGAGGAGATCAGATCTTCTCCTGTAGCAAGAAAGTGATAATCACTTACATGAGAACAACAGGGAGGCATGGAGGTGGTGACTGGGTTTCCTTCCTCCATGTCACAGGTCACGTGTCACATGCACCTGCATGTACCCACAGCTTGCAGCAACACATGGACAGGGTCTAGCAGGATGAGCCTGCCCACAGTAACTACAGCTAGGCTGCAGTCTGCCTCAGCTTCCCCACCTTGGATGGAACCCTGACACCTCAGAGGTAGCTCTTTACACTCTGTTGTCAGGTAAAGCACAGGCTCTCAGAAAACCTCAGTCACACTCAGTCCGCTTTCCAAGGAGCATTTTACACACACCACACACAGCACCCTACCTTTGTCCTGCAGGACATCCTAACTATCTAGAAATTTTTGGGCTGGGATCTAGCTGGCTTGCACTTAGTCCTGAACTTCTTGGTAGGTTCCTAAAGGTGGAAGTGGCAATTTTTCCATCTTCTCAGAAGACCCTTGCAGGTATCTAACCAGTGTTCTAAAAGTGTCTCGTGGTAGGGTATTCTCCAGGTATGTTCCCAGCCCTAGGAGCAACTAACCCTCTCCCCAAATGCAAACCAGTGCACACGTGTTGATTTCAAGAACTGCAAAGATAACTTATCAGGATGGATCCATTAACCCCTCTTGGAATTACATAACCTGATGAACTATTACCATGCACAAAAAGCCAAGTAGAATATTAGAGGAGATAAAATAATCTGCCAGGCAAAGACCATTGTTGTGGCTGAGGAATAAGGTTTCCTGAGGGCTTAATTTCAGGTTGATCTAGAAGACATAAAAGATCATGCACTTCCAGATCAAATGGGGAGAACTCAGCATGACACAGGACACAAAGCAGGTGGCTCAGGACAGGGTACCTCTGCAGAGTGGTGTAAAAGCATGGCTCTGCGTGTTTTATGAGGACCAGAAAAGACAGTAAGAGCTGTGTGATGAATTCCATAAAGGATGATACTGTCTGCTTCTGGGCTATCATCATTAGGAAATACATTTTTTTTTTCACAGTGGAGCAGAACCAGACAGTGATCACCGTGAGCCCATTCCTTATAATTTGGGACTCACGCTGAGGCAGAGAAACTACTCACCAGTCTGGGATTTCCTTCCTTCCCCCCTTGCCTCTACAGCAGTGGCTTTCAACCACTGGAAAGGAGAGGTGGAAACTGTTCTACACCTCTGTGGGGAAATTTCCAAGACCTGACACCCCAAACCACGGGAAGCCGGTGCCCTGCTGCCGGCAGCTCCGGGTAGGGCAGCCCTCGAGGGCTCCCTGGCCAGTGGGCAGCAACGCCCCAAGCCGCTCAAGGTGCTGGTCACCCCCGGGCCCACCTTGAGGCTTGCATGAGCAAGCAGGAGCAGCCTTTGTTGTGCGCGCAGCCCCGGCGGAGAGCCCGCGGGGGTCGCGGTGGGGCCGTCACTGCGCGGGGCGGTGCGCGGGGAGCCGGTGGCTGTGGGGCCGGGGCGGAGCCGGGGCGGTGCGCGGCGGTGCGCGGTGGAGGGCAGCCGCAGG
>VZTZ01031276.1:0-11681 GCA_013400955.1 Drymodes brunneopygia
CACTTTGAGGAGGAAGGCAGTGTTTGGGTGCGACACAAGGGGAGATAAATGCTGTCCCTGTTTCCATGCAGGCTGATAAAACAGGGAAATTTTAACTAAATGATGGAAAATCTACCTTACATCCTATCCTTATAGTGCAGAAAACAAAGCCTACCACACCACCACGGCCCTGCCACTGCCAGTGAACTTTGAAGCAGGTTGTCCTTCCTCATATGAATTACAATTGCTGAAGGGCCTTGTCAGGAANTTAAAAGCTCTGTGTGTGCCGGACTTTAAATCAAGTTCTATTGATCTGCTGAACTGAGCCAGCCCATTTTGTTGTATCTCTCTCCCATCTGATGAAATTCTCTGTCCCATCACTCTGCCATTCTTGTCTGGCATCACATTTGTGAGATGAGCACCCATCAGTCCAGCCTGACTTGTGAGCAGAGGCAGAGCATTGTCCCAGTGCTGTCATTTTGGCTGCTAAACAAGTCCATTTGGCAACTCTGCTTTTTGACCAAAGCCTTCAGCTCCTGATTAAAACCCCAGCCTAATGAGAGATAACCAGACCCAGCCATGCTGTTTGCATGGTCCAGCCAGCAGATACACTCCCTGAAATCAAGATGTGCAGAAGTGATCCCTTCAGAAACGGGTCCGTGCAATTTGAAGCTGCTTTTTGTTTCTCCCAAAGGTTTGACAACAAAATAAAGCGCAATGCTAAAATGGTTTAAAAAAACTTCCACAGAGTTCATAAAAAAACATCAGTTTCTCTTTCACCAGTGCATACATTCTATGATTCTGAAGGCTCAGATCTTCTTGGGCATTTTAGATGCCTCACTCCAAAATATGAGCCAAGCTCTTAAATCTCTTCTGAAATAACAACCCATGCATTTATTTTACTCTTTCTGAAAATTATACTATGACATATTCAACAAAGTTTATTCACTGAGAATGAGAGTGGGAAAAATAAACTATCAAACCCCCCACCCCCAAAAAAACAAAAACAAGAAACAAAACCAAAACAAACCAGGGCAGTTGCCCACATTTAAGACCCTGGTGTACAGTTACATCACCCACCAGAGGAGAAGGGATGTGGAACACACTGCACACTTGCAGTCACTCAAGCAAGGCAATTCACACTGAGTGGCCACGACCCAAAGGGCAAATTCCAACAGACCCATGAAAAGCAGTTGCCTCTGGTTATAAGGGAATTGTTATTTTCTATTATGACATTCAGCAAGTTCTCTTACCCACCCTGACCCTCACATTTTGAGATTTAGTCTGTAGCACTGTACACCTTTCTGGTAACAGTGATTGTAATCCACATAATAAAATGTAGTTTAAGAGGCCAATAAAATAAAACACCTCACCCCTCTCACGTCAGCTTGATTTACTGGTGTTAAGCCAAGAGATTTCTCAGCTGTATTTATCTTCAGGACTTTATTTTTTTTTTTTTAAGCAATCAATCTTGTGTTTATTCAAAATACACAGATCAGAACAAAAAGGTAAGTTTAGCTAAGAGTTGGGCATATGCAAGGCAGGAATGTCAGCTTTGATTCAGAGACTGTGTCTAGAGCTCACTTCAGGGGGAAGTCAGGGAACCCTTACTCCAGGAGAAATCCCACGTGGCACACAACTGGCACAAGCACTGCTTCCAAAGGCCACAGGTAGCAGAAAGGGAAAGTAACTCCAGCAGCAGAACCCTTAAATGAGACTTTTCTTACATGTATGCACAAGCTGGAGACTGAATACTCATCCCTTCTTCCATTGATCCAGAATAAATGGGATATATGGCAGGAATACTTAGGAGCAACACTGACCATGTGCCTCTGCTTGGAGCAATGTGGTAGCAAGGATACACCACAGCTGCTCTGTTGATGCACATAGCCTATATATATTCTTATACACTAGAGATGAGATTGTATTATTTACAAACTGTTCCACATGGGCCACTCAGGAACCTACAACACTTCCATTCAGCTTTTGTGCACCTAAGAGCTGCCAATCAGGACACGCCCCAACCAATAATGACCAAATTCTGCTATCTTTAATCACGTGGATCTACCATTGGAATTAAAAGCTGCCAGAGTCTGGTGGTGGAAGGTTTAAAACTTTCAGGGCAAAACACTTTTGAGTGCAAAGTCAGCTTCTGATTGGTTACACCCGAATTGATCTTGCTTATTTTAGTTTGTTCTCACTCTTCAATTGCGCCCCTCCTTTCTACAAGAACAGCGCAGTTTTCTCCCCAAGGTGAAAAATCACAGCATTGCAGTTCAGCAGTAAGAAGACAGCTCCCTATGGAAGTGCCTTCTGTTGTTACCAACTAGGGCAGAAATGCCTTTGCTGGAGGCTGAGTGGCAAACTGAGCCCTGGGGGGACACGAGCCTGCCCACATCCCCCAACACCAGAGAATGACCTGGGACACCCATCCCAGACCAACCTGCAGATGAACTCACAGCCAAGCACCAGAGCAGGACCCCAGCAAAGCAGGCAGGACTCACCACCTGGAGGCATCAGGACCTTGTTGTTCTGCGTGCACCAGCCCACGGGGTGCAGGTCTGCTGTCATCACATCACACCAGAAGTCTGCCCTGCGGTCGTCGCCGTAGCCGCAGTAACGCAGCAGCAGCAGCTGCCCGCAGGTGGTGATGATTGTGGCCACCCAGTACGTGTCTGGGTTGCTCTTGTTGGCCACTTCTAGTTTCATCCCTGGCTGGAAACTGCTCTGAAGGCTGATCTCAACCTTGCAAAATGAGAAAAGGCACGGTGTTACTTTTTCTGCTTGGCAGGGAGACTCCCCTCTCACCTGGAAATGCTGCCCTGAAGAGCAGCCCTGGGACAGGACATGAGCTGATTGTGCTTCTTAACCCAAACACCTCCTTCCCCACCTGTCTGGGCAGTTCCATTCCTACTTCACTGGCTCATATCCCCTCATGCAAGTCCCACAGGCTCCGAAGTGCAGGAGTGGTACCTCCACGTGTACTACATCCGAGAGAGGACTGGCACCCATCTTCACTCCCTGAGCCTCACTAATGCCTGGGATACAGCCAGCATAACTCAATGAAGTTTAATTCCCCACTGCACAGCTCCACCAGGCAAATCCCAGAGCACATGCAAGGTAGAAAGGCCTGTGCATGGAGCACCTCTAGGAGTTAAGCCCAAGTACAATAATTAGGCACATAACAACACTGAAGCACCTCTAGAGGCTTGACAAGCATCAAGGGCTAAATGCTGTACCAGGCAGACCAAGGAGAGAATTTCCACTGCACCCATCCTCAGCAGCTCAAGCCTCAACCAATTCCCCCTCCCAGCACCCTGGAAAATGAGGTATGACCTGCCACTGAAAGAAGCAAATTGTCTGGGTCACTGCCCTGCCATCGGATGGAGATGTCACTTCCATTTATCTCTTCAGTGACAGGTCACCTGTAATTTGCTTCAGGACACTGGAGATGCCAGTGCATCTCTTTTGGGACGCTGCTGGCACTGCTGATGAACACCAGGGCCTGTTGTAGCATAACCTGTGTCCCAAGGACCAGTGGAATGCTTCGAGCTGTTGTTGATAAAGCAAACTGGTGGATGCCAGTTCACTGGTGAGGTGCCAGCCTTGTCCTCACAAAACCATCTAAAATGTAACCTGTCACTCCTTAGGAGATGTTTGAGGACAGTTTCTTACAGGTTTCTTAGAATCTTATCAGCTGCTGAAACCAGAGGGATTATAAATCTGGGTAAGCCTTTCTCTGATTGAGTTCTCATTTAAATGACAGTTAAAATGCCTCTTTTACTCACAATGATAAATATAACAAGGTCTGCTTGGTCAGCTGAGGATTTCACAGACGTGGGGATGCCAAGCTGCTGAGAAACCACTCCTCTGGCCCATCAGCAGTGATCCCTCACTCATCCAACTCCAGCTTCTGACCCCAGGGCTGCCCAGCCAAACCCATTTATCATTTTCAGGTGGCAGCACTCCATGTGCCTTTCCCTGTATGGGCACTTCCAGCAGAATCAATGCCCAGAGTCACAGAACAGCTGAAAGGGACCTCTGGAAATTGTCTAAAACTGAAGGTGGTCTGTGACATTCACTGCTTTACTTAGTGCTAAGACAGGATCACAGTGATGCTCAGAGTCCTCATAAATAATCCAGGGTACAGACTGGCCCAGTACAAACTGGATCTCCAGGCCTCCTCCCAGTACAGACTGGCAGCTGCAGCCCAAAGCACCTGAGCGATGACTGCAGAGAGTGATTGATTTGTTGGTTTTCTCCCTGTGCTCACCATAACACCAACATGGCACTCTGGAGGCAAGGGACTTGGGACTGGAAACCACATCAAGAGTGGAATCAAACAGACAGATAATATAATCTTCTCTGAGAGCTTTCAGGGTTTTGGCCAGATTTCTGAGACTCAAGTTTCAGACTGTGAAGCAGTCACCAAGGACTGTTCCCAGCACCAACCTGTCCCACACTGACAGTCCCAGGACTGAGGTGCTGTGAGACACTGCAGGACCAGCAGGATGAGCTGGGCATCTCCACACAACTGAAGACATCCTTTAAGGGCTTCATGAAGCCCAAAACTTTCTACCTTGGGCCTGGAGCAGAAATCTGGGACAAGATGCTCTCTCCAAACAGCTGCTGGATCAGGAATAAAGTCCACAATAAGCATTGCCCTGCAATTCTCCAGTATAGAGAATTATAGTCCTTCACTCTGCAGTACTCCACTGTTGTTAAAAAGAAAGCAAAATAGGGAATGGAGGGCTGTAGTGCTGAATGACTCTGCCAGTCAGTAAATCAGACATTAAAAGGAGTTTTGGAGAAATAAGACACTCTTGTGAGATGCATCTCTACAGGCTGGCATGGACAACAATGAATGTAGAGGGGAAGATAGGTGAAAAGAAAAAAATGAGTGCATTGTAAGCAAAAGGAGAGCAACACAAGCCCTCAAAAATGGAAAATCTGAACCAAAGGCAGAGGATAAGGAAGTGGCACAGACACAGAGCTCCAAGGTGTGACTGCAAACACACCAAGGTCACCTAACACCAGCTGGGGGGCTATTCCCACTCAGGCTGTCACATGCGTGGAGGGATGATTTCTCCCCAAATTGGTCAGACTCCACTACAGTTCCCTAGNATTAATATGAAAGCAAAATAGGGAATAGAGGAGTGCAGTGCTGAATGACTCTGGCAGTCAGTAAAATCAGGCATTAAAAGGAGTTTTGGAGAAACAAGACACTGTTGTGAGATGTATCTCTACAAGCTGCCAAGGACAACAACGAATGTAGAGGGGAAGATTGGTGAAAACAAAAAAGTGAGTGCAAAAGGAGAAAAAAAAAGTGTAAGCAAAAGGAGAGCAACACAAACCCTCAAAAACGGAAAATCTGAACCAAAGGCAGAGGACAAGAGACTGTCACAGACCCAGAGCTCAAGGTGTGACTGCAAACACACCAAGGTCACCTAACACCAGCTGGGGGGCTATCCCCACTCGGGCTGTCACATGTGTGGAGGGATGATTTCTCCCCAGACTGGTCAGAACTCCACTCCAGTTCTCCAGGGAGCCCCTGAAAAGCAGAAGAGGGAAGGTGTCCAAGAGCCATGAGGCTCAGAGGAAGCACGTACGTGTTTGAAGGAGGTGTGGGGAGCAGCACTGGCTCCTGTTTCCTCCAGGAACTCGTCCCAGTTGAAATCTGCATCCTCAATGCTGGAGCCCTCATCTGTTCAAAAGAGAAAAAAAATAAAAAATAAAAAAATAAAAAATGAGAGAAAGAAAAGCAGCCTAAAACACAGCCAAAGAAGGCAGAAGTTGTGCCAAAGAGTTCAGAGTGATAATAGAAACCAGTATAAACATCAACAGAAGGGAAAACAGAAAGCTTGCCTAGAGGATCTGTGTTTTGACCAGCTCTTACTATGCTTTCAGCAGACTCTGGGGCTTTATCAGCCAACACTGAGACCAGAAATTACTCTGCTTCCATGGCAGTGGGGGCACAAAAACTGTCACACACTGCAACAAGCACTTGTGCTCTTTTCTTTTGCATTTGATGACTCCCTGGCTGTGAGGGAGGTGGCTGCCTGCCCACTGTCACCGAGGTGCAATGTCCTTGTCCTCTCAAAGTGGCTCACCCAGCCCTGTTAATCACAGCAGTGCCCCAGTGATAAATTAGAAGATGCTTCTGTTGGCTGAGACGTGTGTAGACCAAACACCCCAACCCTTGGGGTGAGGGAGACCCATTTTCACTCCTGCCACCCTCCTTCTCCTTCCTCAGCATCACTGTACCCATAAATCTCAGATAAACCCCCCAAGCCTCCCTCTTCCCCTAAGACCACAGCTGCTTTCCCCAAACCCCCCAGCACACCTCACTAGATCCCTACTGACTTCCTGCTCCCCTTCATATTTGGGGCTCTGCACCCTCTCTCCCCCCTCCACACCACTGCTTAACACCATCCCTCCCCACAGGAAGGGCTTGCCATGACCACTCTTTCTTTTCCTTCCCTATAACCACACTGAGGCAGAGCCAAGGCCCCAAACCATCTCTGAAACGCACACAGCAACAATTAAAAATAAATCTTCTTTCACTTACAGAAAATCAGCCAAATCTGATTGTTTTCATTTTGTTCCCAAGCAATCTCACAAGCCCAGTTTCATCCCCAGAGCAAAAATATTTACAGTCTAGCAATGAGCTCTTTGCAATAAGCATTTATCAGGCAAACTCTGAGAGACCCTTTACCTGCCCAAACATTCATCAGAGTGGTCATGATGTAATTAAAGTGACTCATGACAAACTGAATTAAGAACCCTCCCCAGACAGTTTTATGAAGAAAAAGGCAGGGTTAATGTATTGCAATTATTGCTACAGGTCTCCAGTTTCCAGGACCAGAGAAAATTATGTTGTGCAAGGGGAATCTCTCATTATTAAAAGGGGAAGACACAATTTTTATTTGCTGCCTGTGGCACCAGACCCATGTAGGTGAGGGAAAAAAAAAGGGGATCAGAAGAGAGTTTTTGAGACAGAGCTGGCGGAGGGTAAAGATCTGTCTGGGAGTTCAAAGCTGTGCTGACAACACTATTAAACACTTGCATGCTGCTGCATCAAGTCTGACTCCTTGCCCTAAACTCAAATAATCTGCTTAAATAAGGAGATGCAAATCAACATTTACTCCAGTGATAAAGAGACTACCAGACAACTCTTCAACTCAGCAAGAAATAACCCAACTTTTGATTACAATCAAAAAATACACAAATTAAATGCAGAATAAGGAATGGGCTTTGTTTTGATTTTTGCAATCACTGCAAAAACCTTCAGGCACAGAAGCTGGCTCTACTTGAGATATCTGAACCCAGAATGAGGGGGTTTGTTCAACCTTGACTGAATGATAAGCCACAACTTAACCACAAGGCAGGAGCTTGGTGGAAAAATTCTGTATCATGCAGGCAGGCAATTTAGATGAACAGGGATATTTTTCAGCCTTCATGCCTGCAACCCTGCAGAGTTAATGTTACAGGGAAGAGCTGGGTGCAGAGATTTCAAAGGCTGAGCCTCTAAAACCAAGTATGTTAGTCCATCAGTAGATGGGCAGATGTGATTATCCATCCCAGGCTGAAAATTGCTTGAGCAACTTCTTACCCTGAGCACAACCAATCCCCAACCCACCAAAAGTCAGAAGCACCTGACATGAAAAGTTGTAAGTGCATCATCCCCTCTGCCTCATGGCTCCCTGCTCCTGCATCCCTCTGTGTCTGTGGGGTTGGGGTGGGCTGTTCCAACAACCCCAAGGGCATCTCCACCTCAGGACACAGACAGGACATTTGGATCAGGCTGCCCAGGGCAGTGGTGGAGTCACCATCCCTGAGGGGATTTAAAAGACACACAGATGTGGCACTTGGGGACATGGCTCAGTGGTGGCCTTGGCAGTGCTGGGGGAATGGCTGGACTCAAAGCTCTCAGAGGTCTTTCCCAACCTAAATAATTCTGTGATTCTGTGACTTCCAGGTCAGCCCTGGGCTCTCTTCTCTCCTGATCAGACACTTCCATTTCAGAGCATGAGCCCTTTCCCTCAGCCCAAGATGCTCTCTCTGCTCTCAGTTTTCACTCCTGTCTTTGCTCTGATCTCCTGTGTGAGTCAAGCTCTCCTTCAGCACATCTCCTTTCCTCCAGGATTCCTCTGCAGTGTTTCATTCCACAGAGCAGTGGGAGCAGAGATTTTTCACTCAGCTCATGCATAATCTCCAGCCCTTGCAAGGAGCAATGCCTCCAGGGGGGTCAAATTCTTCTCCAGAATTTGGAAAAGCTTTTTAATAAATATAAATAGAGACTAGCTATGGATGCATCAAGTCCTGCTGTGCTTCACCACCTTATTAACCCTGACCTCCTCTGCCATGGGCCAGCACAGAGACACTCACTGGCCGGTTCTTTCACATGCTGCCAGGCAGAACTCACAACAGCACCTGTTTAATAAAATATCATCCAGATCTCTCCTTTCTAAACCCAAATAAAGAGGCTTCAAGGCCCAGAGGTGAGGCAGAGTGAGAGCTGCAGCCTTCCCTCCCTGTCAGCTCATTCCTCTCTGACACATCACCAGCCTGGCTCCTCCACCGTGCTTCATCTGCAGACTTTATCAGGAAATTACTTTTACAAGGTCCGTAAAAATAATGTCAGAGCACTCATTTATCACAGCATCACTGGTTTCTTTTGCTTCATTTCACCACAACGAATTTTGAAGGGATGTATGTTTTCAAAATGGTTTTTAATGGACTTTGTTCCCTGCTGGAACTCTGGCAGGGGGGCATCCAGAGCAGACACAAGCATGGCACACAGGGGTGAGAGCAGCCCAAAGGATCCACACATGCAACAGGGCTGCACACAAATATCCTCACCCATCAGAAAAACTCAACTGCTGAGGAGCACAGGACACCCTGAAAGGTGATAAATCTGGCATTAAACCTATTTTGCATACCAGCTTCCTTTCCAATTATTGGTACCTAGGTCCAGGGCTTTTTCTTAATGAAAGAGTCAAGGCTGGCTGGTTTACAATACAGTGATGTATAAACAAGCCCAGGATGGCAAATAAAATCAACAAGTCATTATCTGCGAGCCTCTCAATGGCTTTAAAGTGCTCATACATTGACACTATAAAAATGCAACTGTTCCAGCTGTTAACAGCCCCCTGGGATGTTCGGCTATGCCAAAGAAAAGGGATAAAAGACCCAAACCCTGTGGCTCCAGAAACACAGATTTTTTTTCTCCCAGGTTTCATTGTAGGAGAAAGCATTTAAGGCAAATTCCTTAGGTATCTTATTTATAGCACCTAGATACACATATATGACTTTTTGAGTGAATAGAGCACTGAAGTGCTCACACACCAGGTGTGGGGAGACACACAGACACCTGATCANTACACTAGGTGTGGGGAAAGGGAGACACACAGACACCTGATCAATCACAAACCTCTGGCATGGCCTTGGGAGAGCCATCAAAATCCTTCTCCCCACAGAAATTTAGGCCTTGAAGGCCAGTTCTTCTCATTCCCAAAAAAATGTCTATGGTTGGCCAACTGAACCTCATCTTAGAAGCTCCTATCTCTCTACCACATTTAAAAACAGATCCAGTGGTGACTAGATCAGCCCAGATGTGTCCACTCCGGAAATCCAAAGATTCCAAAGTGGTGTCCAAGGAAACAGGAAAATCACTGAGCTGCTACAAGAAGTGAGGAAAAGTAAAGGCTGGGTGGCCAAATTTCTGACATGCTGAAGGAGAAGCAGGGAAAAGCTTGGCATCAGAAAGAAAGTAGGTTAGGTCTAGCCATATTGTACTTTTTCATCATATGACACAGTCTCCCTCCTGTTAAGGCTGGTTATGGGAAGTTAAAGCACCTAATTCCATCAGAAATCACCAGAATGTAGCATCTACTTTTCTTAACCTACCACAGAATGCACAAATTTAGCACAGCAAATCCTCACACCTTCAGGAGCCCATCCCAGAGCATTACAAAGCATCCAGTCATGAGCACAAGGACAANTTTACACCGGCCCATTCCCTCAGCCTTTCCCGATGGTTTTCATGTCATCCCATCTCGATGCAGTTGGAATAAAAGGTCTCAGACATCTTTTCCAGCCTCAACAATTCCATGATTTTCTGATGGTGACCCTTCCATCCTGCTCTTGTCTCCAAGCTGAAGCTGGGGGTGAATGAAAACCACAATAAAGGACCTTAGTGGCAATATTTTCATAACAGCAACAGCAGAAATAATGACAACACAGAAAATAATAAAGTAATAAACAGCATCCAGAGGCTTCACATCTCAAAGCTCCCTCCACCTCCCAATGCCACCAACAGAGAGAGAAGGATCAGCCCACGAGGCACACAACCCATGCTAAAAAACCAAACCAAGCAAAAACAGGCAAGAACCATGTCCACCATCTTCCAGCCATTTCAGCCCTTGATTTCCAGCTTTTTGATGGCTAACATTGTGTGAGATATATCTCACTCCATAAATATTCAAACTTCCAAAGGGGGAGAACTGTGGTAATGAAACAGAGGAAACACTGGAGCGAAAATTAACACTCATGAGAGAGACACTGGAGTAACTCCATAAAATAAAACTGAGCATGCAAAATGCAGATACCTTCATGAAATAGTGCTGGCTGCAACTGTTTATTGAATGATGACTGACCTAAGGTAACTGTACCAGTTTCAACATGCAGGGTAGCAAATACTAACTCATTTTAAATTGGGTTATGCTAGCAGAGCAGATTCTTCTAGAAGGAATGACCATAGTAAATTCAAAGTGGAATAAAAACACACAAGAATTAAAAATTATATGAGAAAGGACATCCAGGCTGACCAGATCCTGCATCAGACACCAGATTAAATGAGAACTGTATTTCCAGCCACAGTAAGCCACCAGACAAGCAATACCCCAAGATACACCTTTAGGAGTAGATTAAAAAGAACTCCAAAGTGATCTTTTCAGTAAAACTCTGAGATGCCGATGAATTACGAGGCATCAAAGGACGACTGAAAAAGAGAAACCAAGAGGTGGGGTTATGGGCACAGAGGGAACCAGCTACTCACACAAGATATGCTAAAGCTAAGGCAGTAGGAAGGTGTGTGTCCAGAATATCTGATGGGGAAGACTGGTCCTGCTTATCAGAGGAGCCTCCAAATTGTGCATGACAGAGGGAACTCTGCTGGCAGCAGCAGTGCCAAATGCTCTGCAAAAAAAAAGTGTGACTAAAAGTAGGAAAGAAGTTTACTGCCAGAGGCCAGGCAAAGCGGGATGTAATAAGATTGTAAAAATATATGGGATTTTTTCAACTTTTACTACTCTGGAGGCATATTCTAGAAGACTGGATATGATGGTTATAAAACAGAAAGGAGGAGAGAGTCCTGCCGTGGATTTCTCACTCCCAGTTTTTTAAGGCCAATCCAATGGCAATGTAAAAGAAGAGATGGATGTGTGTGAGCAGTTACATTAGAACTGGAAAAGATGAGGAGCATGCCACGTGCCTGATATCCATTAGCTGCAGCATGGTGGGACTGTCTGCTGCAGCAATCACAGCTGCAATTAAAGCCTGCAAAAACCACGGGTGTTTCACAAAAAAAATCACTGGTGGAAGCAAATTACCAAGGCAGGTGATTCAATCCCCCACCGAAGGTTGTTCAGGCAAAGTTAGAAATTTGTGTTCCCCACCCCAAAGGAATCTGCTAATGAAAG
>VZTZ01031278.1:4228-20376 GCA_013400955.1 Drymodes brunneopygia
AGCGCCCCTGGGATACCCCTGGGCACCCCGGGGCACCCCCGGGCACCCCTGGGCACCCCTGGGATACACCTGGGATACCCCTGGGCACACCTGGGATACACCTGGGCACACCTGGGCACACCTGGGATACCCCTGGGCACACCTGGAATACCCCTGGGCACACCTGGGCACCCCATGGCACCCCAGTGCTGTGGCTCTGGAGGCTGCAGGTGCCACTGGGATGGAGAACAGGAGTGCTGATGTGGCTCTGCTCATGGTTCTGCTGGGTTTTGTCTTTGCCTGGTGAAATCTGTGCTGTCCTGCTGGACAAACTGAGCCCATTCTGCAGCAATTTGGGCCCTCCTGGTGTTTGCAGCCCTGGGATCTGCAGCTCTGAAAGCCTGGAAAAATCCCCAGACAAACCATCAGATCCCTCTCTTCCTGCATGGACACATTTGTCAGTTGAAAGGAGAGGAAATCAGGCAAAATGTGTTGGGTGTCTGCTTAAGGAAAAGGGTTTGGTGCACACAGTGTGAAAGAAATCAGCCAAAATTGTGAAGGAAATGAGGAAAAATGTGATCTCTTTGCTCACAGGATATCCCAGTGGTGACCAGCATGGCTGGGACAGATCTGCCTGCTCATTCCCTGCTGCTCTGCTCGTGCTTTTGCTGGGTTTTGTCTTTGCCTGATGAAATCTGTGCTGTCCTGCTGGATAAACTGAGCCCATTCTGCAGCAATTTGGGCNCAAAATTGTGAAGGAAATGAGGAAAATTGTGATATCTTTGCTCACAAGACACCACAGTGGTGACCAGCATGGGTGGGACAGATCTGCCTGCTCATTCCCTGCTGCTCTGCTCGTGCTTTTGCTGGGTTTTGTCTTTGCCTGATGGAGTCTGTGCTGTCCTGCTGGATAAACTGAGCCCATTCTGCAGCAATTTGGGCTCTCCTGGTGTTTGCAGCCCTGGGATCTGCAGCTCTGAAAGCCTGGAAAAATCCCCAGACAAACCATCAGATCCCTCTCTTCCTGCATGGACACATTTGTCAGTTGAAAGGAGAGGAAATCAGGCAAAATGTGTTGGGTGTCTGCTTAAGGAAAAGGGTTTGGTGCACACAGTGTGAAAGAAATCAGCCAAAATTGTGAAGGAAATGAGGAAAAATGTGATCTCTTTGCTCACAGGATATCCCAGTGCTGACCAGCATGGCTGGGACAGATCTGCCTGCTCATTCCCTGTTGCTGGGGCACAAGCAGCTGGAAAAGCCAGGAAAATGGGTTTTCCTGCTGAAATCCTGAATTTTCTGGAAAGAGAGAAGGTCTCCTGTGTGCTCAGTGTCCCTGAGCCAGTCTGGGTTTGGTCCTGAGGCTTTTGGGGGCCAGAATAACTCACTGGGAAGGATAAATGATATTCCATCTCCTTTAGGCTGAATTACTTTTCTAAAAGTGGTTGCTAATGCTCTCTTGCTGTGATATTTTAAGACCTACTCAGATGAATAACTGCTGTACTGAAGAGACTTAATTACTGAAAGATAATCCAATAATGATTCAATGAATGACCTGTTCCATGAGAGGGTGAAGTTCAATATGGTGAAAGAGCTTGAGTTGTTTTTTCTTGGTTTTTTTTTTTTTTCTCCTAAACACAAATTACTTAAGGTTGGTTTCATGCAAATGAAAAATCACCAACAAATTAATGCCAGAGAGGCCTAATTTATGGATTTTTCCCATCTGTTAAGATATAGCTGATATATAAAAATATATTTATGTGATTATACACAAGCCGGGAGCTGAAAGCACAGAGTGATCTGTGAGCTGCAGCTCTCCTGGATGAAACCTCAGGCCATGGAGATTTTCTCTTGGAGGTTTTTATCTCTTGGAGGTTTTTTCTCTTGGAGGTTTTTTCTCTTGGAGGTTTTTTTTCTCTTGGAGGTTTTTTTCTTTTGGAGGTTTTTTTTCTCTTGGAGGTTTTTTTCTTTTGGAGGTGTTTTTCTCTTGGAGGTTTTTTTCTCTTGGAGGTGTTTTGCCAGACTTTGTATCCCCAGGATTGGGGAATGGATGCCCATGGATTCTCAGCTCTCTCAGGTTCTGACACCTGCACCTTTAGCTGTGATCTGAAAGGTGACTGTGGGCCTCACAGGACCTGGGTGAGTTACAAAACACCAAAATCCACTCTTGTAACTCAGCTGGGACCAATCCCTTTGGATAACAAATCATTTTCCTGCCTCAGCAGCCCAGTCCTGGGGCTGCTGTCCCCTCTCCTGGGGCTGGGGCTGGGGCTGCCCTGGGGCTCTGTTGGCTCCTTTAGTGCCAGGTCTGCTCAGCCACAGCAAATTTTGGTGCCCAGGGCACTGTTTGTGACAATAAAAACTGCAACTCTTCCAATCTCACGTGTCAGGGAACAAGTCTGTCAAGGAATGAAGCTGGGCCTTTTCCATCCCACCTCAAAAGGGAGGAATCTCTGTTTTGGGACATTCTCAACGTCCCCATTATGCCTTTATGTCATCAATAATTGCAGCTGCAGAGCCCAGCCCTTTGTGCATTTCCTTCTCAGCCATCCAAAGCTGCACCTTCCCTCACCTTCAGCTCTGTGTTATTCACCACTTTGGACACATTTAACACTCCATCTTCACTCTGGAGAATGAACCTTTTCAAAACAATTACTGCCACTCGTCTCCAGAGCAATCGATGGAGTGAATAAACCTGGAGGCTGCCGGGGGTTCAGTTCAGTCTGATTGTCTGGAAAATATTTTGGAAGTGAAATGAGTGGACACAAATGCAGGGCTCAGTTAATGATGTGCTGGTGTGGCAGCAGAGCCTTTCCTTGGGAAGCTGCTTGTGCCCTGTACCCACACAGAACTGATGGAGTTCCACGTGTGAGCTGTGCCTCAGCTTTGTTCTTTTCTAAGGAAAAAGGAGGGGTGGCACCAGAGATCTTTGCTGCCCTTCCCAGGCCAGGGGTGGCTTCTCAAAAGGACTTTCAAAAAAAACGGAGGTATCAGAAATAAATTGGATTGGTGGATGGTGCAGTGCTCACACCAGGGCAGGGACCTGGCACAGGATGGAGAAGTGCAAAGCCCTTCATTGTGCAGTGAAAATCCCTTCAATCCCAGCACACAGACAGGACAGAACCTCACAGAAACAGCAAAGATGCATCCCCGAGTGTCCCCCAATCCCCTGGAGCATTGCCCAGGTGTCACCTGGGATGGGAACAGGTAAACAATGCCCTGGAAGGTCACAAACCACAATATTCCCACACAGTTGCTCCAGAAGGCCACAAACCCATCGCGCTTTTCCCCAGCCCATCTCAGGTGCCCTGGATGTGTTTCCATGGTCTGGGCCTGGGGAAAAGGCCATTCCAGACCTGTGTCACCCTACAGGATCAGGGTTGACCTGGGAAATTTTCCCCTTCTGGAGTCTCTGCTCTCCCCACTCCGGTGCTGCCCGAGGCCGCTCTCCATCCAATAAACACATGGAGGAGAAAACCCAGAAAGAAGAACGTGCTGGAAAGCAGGAAATCTCCTCCTGCAGCAGCTCCTCTCTGCCTCCCTTGGTGCAGTTTGGTTGCTGGATGTGCCAGCCCCACTCCATCAGATGAATTATTAATGCTTTGCAGGCTGCTGCTCTCGAGTGGCTGAGGAGAGGCAGCCTCGGTGGGGCGTGTGGAACTCCAGCTCTCAGCAGCAAAAATAGACTGCAGGCCTCAGAGGGATGGGGAGCTTAACAGGCTATTTTTGTTCAGCACAGTTTTAGCTCCATTATGTGTTATTTTGTCAGAGTGGATGGGGTGGATTGTTATTTTGGACGTAGTGGGTGATCTGACTGAAAAACCGCTTCTGTTTCCTCTCCACGTGGCACAAGCTGCTTCAAGTTAGCAGCCCCACATTTCCCAGATTGCATCCCTGAGCAGGAGGGGATAAACAGGATGCTGTGCCCGTCCTGCAGCTTCTCCTGCCTTGCTTCCACCAGGCACCCACACTTCCCAGGGAGAGGATTTGCACTTCATTAACAGCTCGGGGTCACGGCTTGGAAATCTGCCTTGTTCTTTATTAACCTTTCTTACCGCTGGTATTTAATTGGATTAATTAATTTGAGCTCCTTCCCCAGCATTCTGCAGCTCCTGTGCTGCATCCCAGCCTGGGGGGGCCCTGGTTTGGCTGTGCTGCTCTGCCAGAGCCCCCCCAGTCCCTGCAATCCAAGGGAATAAATCCAGAACCAGGAGGAAAAACTCTCTTGTAGGGCCTTTGGAAATGTTCAGGGCTCTGAATGCAGAGTTCAGCTGCTGGGGCTCTTTCCTGCACAGGATAAATTCTTGTTTGCACCCTCTGCTGCCTCAGGTCTGGCTGAATTGGCTCGGGTTTTGTCCAGCTCTTTACTGAGCATCCCTCCTTAGGCTGAGGATTTTGCTATCAGCATCAAGCTGGGATGGAAATGAATTCCTCCACGTTTCCTGTGGTTCCATGAGTGCATGGAAATGCATTTGGCAGAGCCAGTGGGGAAGGTGCTTTCAGGTCGTTCTGAACGGCGCCTTTCACCTGGGATTTGTTGCCTTTTGTGTGTGAATAAAAATCAATATTTGGGAGTTTGTGCTGCTGGCAGTTCAAGTCACTGCTTGGCCTGTGGAGTTTGTGAGTGGTGCTGAACATCCTGACCTTGTCACACCTGGCTAAGGTCACACTGGCCCTGGGGATTTCTGAATGCTCTTTTTTAGTCCTTGGCAGTCTCATTTCCTGCCATGCTCAAGCTGCTGGTCTCAAGCACTTCACTTCTCCTCTGAGGTAGAGGATGGCAGAGAAAAATCTCAGTTTGTTTTGCCTTTGGTGTGTTTTATTCCCTTCCTTCCCCAGCTCTCAGATTTATGGGGACTGGAGGGATAAATTTCCTGCCATGCTGTGCTTTGCCAGAGCCTTGCCCTTCTCTTGGTGCAGTGCATCATCCCCTGCAGGTTTTGTGACATCTGGTGGCTGACAGATTTTGAGATATTTCAAAATTCCGCATGAATCATTTTATTTGCTTCCTTGTAATTTTGGATGTGCCATCTTGTCAGTGGCGCTAACATTTCAGCTCCCTTTTAATTTACACTATTAAGCCACAAGGAAAACAATCAAATACAGCAACTAAAAGTGGATTGTCTTTATCTTCAGCCCCTGTGTTGTGCTGATAAATTCACTTACAAGCCATTCCAGTCAAGCCATGACCTTTTTCTTTCCCTGTGCTTATTAAATGCAACAAATAATAAGAGTTCATGAACCCCCAAATTACTGCCACAAGTAACTGTTTCTATTTTTTTTTTTAAATGAGCAAACAACTTTGCTCTGAATGGAGGGGCAGGGAGAACAGGAATTACATCCTGCACCACTGTCAGTCACTTGATCTGCCTGTAACAGTGACCTGTGTCCCCCAGGCAAGGACAACCGTGATGAAAATTAAAAACCAACTTATTTGTTTCCACTTCCTGCATTTTTATTGTCAGCTCCACCTCCCACTTTTGTTCTCTCTGAATTTCAAGGCTTCACATCTGGTCTTGTGTTAATTGCTCTAAAAAAGTCTGTCCCTATTGGAGGAATCACAAATCTGGTAATCTGCCATAGCTGCTAATTAAATTACAGCTGACTTTTGATGGTACAGAAATAAACATTTCCTTTACATTTTATTCCCTCTCTTCAAAATGAACTGTGGAGTAGTCCTTGCAGACAAATGCCATGGAATAATTTTACATTAAAATGATTCCTTTCAAGGCAAAAATATCTTCAAAGTAGAGGGGTAGAGAGAATTTGGAAAGGGATGTAACAACCGAGTTGGGTTGGGTTTGTTTGTCGGGGGTTTTTGGGTTGGTTTTTTTTTTTTTTGATTGGTTGGGTTTTTTCCCTCTTCTTTTTGGTAAGAATGAAAACTTTCTCTTTAATGATTTTCCTTTTATTTTCATGGTTTCATGTGCCTGGCTTTCTTCTGTTGGGGTTGCTGTTCCCAGGGAGATGTTTGGAGCCAAATCAATATTAGAATATTCCTTTGAACTTTGGGGGGCTGAGATGGGAAGAGCTCTAGGTCGGATTAGCAGTGGCTTTGCAGGATTCAAACCTGGCACAGGGGGTTGTGCTGGTTGCTGGTATTGATCTGGGCAAATTCTTGTTTTTCTCCAAGCTGTGGCCTGAAGTTTCTGAGCTGATTCTGCTCCATATTCAGTTCATCAGATTTATAATCATTATTATTCAGGGAGAACATATCCCACAATTTCAGCAACATTGGACCGTGATATTTTTCCTCCTGTTTCACTTTCTGGGTGTGTGTAACAGATTCACTTTAGGAACTGGTTTGAGCTTTGCCTTTGTTCTCAGTTTTTTGGCATGGAATGAGGTGTGAGCTCCCAGGTGAGCCTGGGGGGGTTTGGAGGGGGTGAAGGATCCATCCCTCAGGAATTCACAGCTCCAGGGAAAGGCTGTGCCAGGTTCAGCTGGACAGCAGCAGTTTGTTGCAGCACATCAACTGCAGAGGGCAAGTTTGGACCATTCTGCTTTGAGGAGGCCTCTTCACGAAACTTCTTATTCCTCATGAGAGGACAGGGGGGAAATTCCTGCAGCCAGGATGGTCCCTGGGAAGTGGTGCCCTCATGTCGCCCTGGTTTTACAGGGCCCCATAAGTTGTGACACTGTAACTGTAGTTTCCCATGCTTGTTCTGTAAACACGGTCCTTATTTTTCTTAACCGGCCTGGATTGTTTTGCACTTGTGGAATTGTTTTTCATTCTTTTCCCTGGGGTGGAGAAAGATGATTGACCATGTCTTTGTCCTGTAAACCTTCAGGGGTGTTGACCCTTTTCACCAATCCTTGATTGTCTTTAGAAACATATAAAAATAGGAAAATAAAGAAGGGGCCTTTTGGTCGGTGCTGCCTGAAAATTCAACTGCTGCTCTGAAACCTGAGTGTTTCTTCTGTTGCCAGCTGAGCAACACCCTCAGAATTTGCTGCTCGTGCCCCAGAGGAGTTCCTTCTCAAGTGCAAAAACTGCCCTTCGGGAGAACTGAGGGATTATCCAGGAACAAAAATGTGATTGTATGAGGAGAGAGAATTCTGCTGCCCCTTATTCACCCATTGCCCAGCCCAGAGCTGCTCCCAGCTCAGATTTTCCTGTCCCCTGTGTCCCAGGGCAGGATTTCTGTGTGTCAGCAGAGCAGGGTGGAGTTTGTGCCCCTGGAGCTGTGTCCCAGAGGGGCTCTGCCAATGAGCTCCTTGAGCTGATTAAAGCTGCTGATTTATTTTTATCCAGACCTTACCAGGATCTCCCAGCAGTGCAGGTGCCTTTTGCAAGCCCTGTGCTATCAGCCCCATGTCCCAGCACTGGATTTCACTGCAATTTCAGTGCACAACAAACTCTGCCCATCCTTTCCAAGCTCCTCTCACAGAAATGCATCAAATTCCAGCCCAGAAGGATTCTCTCTCTCTCTCTCTCTCTCTTGAGATCCATGGATTTATCTCTCATTATGTATCTTGGAAAAGCTCTTCGGCAGCCCTTGGGATGAAAATCTCCTGAATATACAGAGAAATGATTTTGCTGTTGCTTTACATGCCTGACTTCAGTTGGCTTTGAGCATCAACAGGAGCTGCAGCTGCTGGAGAAATGAGGGCTGAGCTTTTTCAGATCAGCTTTCCTCGCTCACGTTGCTCTGGTTTTTTTCCCTGCCATTTTTCAGTAAAACATTCACATAATTCCTGGCCTAATGGGCAGGAGGAGTTAATGGCACTGAATGCACAAGTGGTGCTGCTGTGGGTAAAGAATAAAAGCCATTTGTAGGCGTGCAGGGCACCCAAAGGAGGAGCCAAAATTGCACCCCCTCACCTGGAGGGCCCAAATCAGAGCCACAAATCTGGGAATCAGCTCTTGGCAGGTGGAATTTGGGTATTTCCTGCCCTGTAACCCCAGGTGTTTGTCATGATGTACATGTATTCAGGCTCAGAATAAGGAAAAGCAGATGAGTGAGGGTGCTGGAAACAGAACTTGAAAAATATTTAAATGAAAAATGAGATTATGAAAAGCTGGTTTTGTCAACTTCCCAGGCAACTGGAATATGAAATGGTCTAACATCTACGTGTATTAAATGAGATTAAGAGCAGAGTTTGAAATGGAATCAATATAGATTTTGGGGGATGAAAGGATTATGATGAATGAAAAACAAAGCCAAAGGTGCCAAGTAAATAAAATATTTTCAAAAAATAGACTAAAATTTACATTGCTACGGACTTTTTGCCAGAGGGTTTTATCTTTGGCTGACTAATTGTATCCATTAATTACATGTAATGGTGGTAGGAAATGCACTATGTGATCTCTCTGAAGTTCAGCCCAGCATCAGCAGGATTAAAGCAGCTGCAGGAGTCCAGGAGTGTAAACATGAGGGGCACAATCAGGGAAATTGGGAAGCTTTTTTATTTTCTGCATTTCTCACTCTGCCCAGAGATTTCCCTCTGACAGTCCTTTCTTCATCCTCCTTTCCTCTCTCCATCCTGCTGGAAGGACTGAGCCCAAATCCAGCCCCACCCACTCTGGGACCCCCAGACCTGCACAGGTGACTCTGTGCAGCCTTGGTTGGGAACAGCTCTCCCTGGAAAGGAAGGACAGCCCTGGTGGGAGCAGAAATCCCTGGAAAGGAAGCTCTCAGCTGCCTCACAAACACCTCCTGTGATCCCCCAGGCAGAAAGGGGACAAAGGAGACTTTTCCATGCCCCTTTTTTTTGGAATGAAGCAGCCCTGGCAAGGCTGGGGGTGCCTGGTCCCTGGAGGAGCTGGTCCTAAGGAAGCCAGTGCTGCACATGAGCAGCAGCTCTGACATTTAGACAAGAAAAAAATTGTGTTTTGAGTCCTTAAAGGGTTTTGTAAAGGCCCTGCAGGCACAGGGGGGGTGAGAGGTGGGCATGGCTCCAGAACCAAACCCCAAAGCTTTGCTCTGCCTCTCCCCCAGAGCAGGAGAGCTGCAGGGAGCAGCCCCAGGGAGCACTGGGGGTTTGTGGGGAGCACACAGAGTGCCCCTGGCTGCCTTCCCATGCCCATGGGGGGATCCTCACTTGTACCTGTTCCTTTTGCTCATGTGCTCATTGTGGATATTTCCTGGCTCATTTCTCTCTAACAGGCCCCAGGTTCAGCCAGCCCAGGGCCAGCTCACAGCAGTCCCAGGTTGTGATGCTGAGGGACTTTCACAAATTTTTTTTTTCTTTCACAAAGGACTCTGAGGGAGGGAGGATTTACTCTTGTCATGGGCTCAGAGGGGGAGAGAAAAGAGCAAATGATCAAATAAAGCCTGCAAAGTCTCTTCCATTTGATGCTGACACAGGCTGGGGCATCCTTGGTGTGAAGTTTTCCCCTTTGGATCTTTTCCTGTGCCATTTGCCAGGGTTTCTGATCATCCCCTTCATGGGTGGTGGCTGTGTGTGCCAGAAACATCTTCAGTGTAATTACCCACTACTCGTGCCAATGGAATGCTGTGCCCATTCCTTCTGCTCCTCTCTGATCCCCAGGCCCGTGTGAGTCTTGAATTCAATGGGGAAGAAAAGATCAGAACTGGAATTACTACTCCTGCTTGGGATCCAGGGACATCCGAGCTTCCTCCTGCTCTTCTTTCCAAAAACAGATCAGCTGCCTGCTCCTCCCTTTCCTACTCCTCCTCCTCCTCCTCTCCTCAGCTTGGCTGCTTTCCTCTTCCCTGTTTTGGAATGGAGATCAGGCTGAGTCAGAGTGAAGTTTGTCAGATCCTGAGGAAAATAACTCACAACTGCCTGGGCCTGCTGCTGATAGGGAAGAGCTGGGAAATGGCTCAGGGAAAAGCTGGGAAATGGCTCAGGAAGAGCTGGGAAATGGCTCAGGGAAAAGCTGGGAAATGGCTCAGGAAGAGCTGGGAAATGGCTCAGGGAAAAGCTGGGAAATGGCTCAGGAAGAGCTGGGAAATGGCTCAGGGAAAAGCTGGGAAATGGCTCAGGAAGAGCTGGGAAATGGCTCAGGGAAAAGCTGGGAAATGGCTCAGGAAGAGCTGGGAAATGGCTCAGGGAAAAGCTGGGAAATGGCTCAGGAAGAGCTGGGAAATGGCTCAGGGAAAAGCTGGGAAATGGCTCAGGAAGAGCTGGGAAATGGCTCAGGGAAAAGCTGGGAAATGGCTCAGGAAGAGCTGGGAAATGGCTCAGGGAAAAGCTGGGAAATGGCTCAGGAAGAGCTGGGAAATGGCTCAGGGAAAAGCTGGGAAATGGCTCAGGAAGAGCTGGGAAATGGCTCAGGGAAAAGCTGGGAAATGGCTCAGGAAGAGCTGGGAAATGGCTCAGGGAAAAGCTGGGAAATGGCTCAGGAAGAGCTGGGAAATGGCTCAGGGAAAAGCTGGGAAATGGCTCAGGAAGAGCTGGGAAATGGCTCAGGGAAAAGCTGGGAAATGGCTCAGGAAGAGCTGGGAAATGGCTCAGGGAAAAGCTGGGAAATGGCTCAGGAAGAGCTGGGACAGGGAGAGAGCTGATTTATTGTAGGAGAGAGCTGCTGGCACTCAAATGCACATCAGCCTTTGCTTCACCTCTGGGGCTGGGTTCAAATTAGATGGCCCTAAAACCCCACAAATCCTCTTGCCCCATTGCAGTGTGAGCTGCCCTGAAATCTTTGAATCACCTGTCTTTACCAGATTCCTTTGGCTGTGCAGGTGGAGGAGATGAAAACCGTGGGCTCTGGATGGAGGGTGGTGTCAGAGCAGGGGTGATGTTGGTATCAAAGTCAGAACATCCCAAGAAATTGGGCAGATTTTGAAGGGCTTGGCTTCTGCTTTGGCCCCTGCTTGGAACCAAAAGGCTTTGGGGTTTCTGTCTAACAGGAGCCAGGGTAGGGAGGTGCTCTGTGACCTCCAACCTCCCACAGAAACCTGTGATGATTCTCAAAATGTGACAATAATTATGGCTTATATAGACCACGTATAATGGAATTGGCAGAGGCTGTACTGAGAAATATAATTTGGTTTTCAGTCTGCAGTCACATGCAATTGCTTGCCTTTGATTTGAGCAGAATGTATAGCTCGTTGTCATGGCAGTCATTAAACCCTGCTTTTCTTTTGGCTTTGCACCATTTTTTTTTTCCCAGAGTTGTATTTTATTCATTCATTCTCAGTAACTGCAGTCCCAAATGTCAGTCGTGGTTACTGCACTTGATTTTACCAACACCCCAAATTGTGCAGGGATGTTCAGTGACCTATAACAAAGTCCTGTAAAAAAACAACAACATGAGAGCCATGAAAATCCGTGGTTAAAACTTGCTGAAGGTGATGGAGTTATCCAGGATGTCCAACAAAACCCAGCATGGACAGCCCTGTCTTCCTGATTTCTCCTGGAAGTTTAAAAAACCCCAAACTGCAGGAATTGCCCAGGCTTTTGTTGAAACTGCTGTGAATGGAGCCCTGTGCCTGCAGAGCTTTGGGAGCTTTGTGTGTGGTGCTGATCTAGGAGTGAATTGATAGGAATTAGGTGATTATCACTGCTGGCATTCAGGAGAATTGCCAGGCAAATAAATAATGGATGGAAATGTCACTTACTCAGCTCCAAACCTAAGGATGGCATCCTCATTATTCTATTGACTCAGTGAGGGGGAAGAGCTGCATGGGGGGAAGGAAATGAAAAACTAAAGGCAATCAAAGCATTTCAGCAGCTCCCTGAATTCCCCAGTTGGGCCAATTTGGGGATGGGGGGCCCAGGAGGGGATTGGGGTGGGTAAGAGGTTACTCAGCAGTGTTATCACAGCATTGATCTGCTCTGAGAATAGAAAATGCTGTTTCTCACCTGCCAACCGTGCCCTCCTGGCCCAGAGCTGCCTGGTGCTGCCTCTGCCAGGGGTTCCCAGGCTCCTGGGGAGGTGCCCCATCCCTGTCACCCCTGGCACTGCCCCTCTGAGGGGCAGGGTGGGTTTTCTGCATGAAACCATCCAGGCACTCCATAATCACAACTGCTGCTCCTTCCTGGGGGAAGAGCCTCAAACCTGGCTGGGTGCTGTGTGTATCAAAGCACAACGTGAATTTTGCTTGGGTTTCTCTGGGTTTTGAGCAGGCCCTGGGTGCACTGAGAGCCCCAGGCAGGCATTTCTGAGTGCCTGGGGGGCACCTGTGGGGTCTGGCAGCTCCGTGGTTTGTCACAGCATCCTTTGCAGTGTCACTGCTTGGCCTTGACCTGCTTCCCTCCCTGCCGTGCCCAGTTTGGAAGTTCCATTACTCAGACACTGATAAAAATGCTGAGCTCTGTAGCTATCTGCTGTCAGGTAATAGGTTTTTTTTGCTATCTCCCTTTCCTTCCACTGCTGATTTGTGACTCCTTTCTCCAGCCATTTATTTTCTGAGCCCGAGCATCAGCGGGAGAACCTCTGGGAGAAAATGAGGGCAGTAATTGTGCAGTGCCATTATTTGTCTAAAAATCCATTCTAATACTTTTAAAATAAAAAAAAGGCACAGGATATTTTCCTTTGAAGTGTGTTTGTCCTTGGGAACCCCCCCCACCATTTCCAAAAGCTTGCTCTCCCTCTGGCAGCGTGTGCTGAGTTAAAGTCAGGACAGGAACATCTGAGCATCTCTGTTTGTGTTGCTTATGCTCAGTTGAGGAAAAAGGCTCTGCCTGGTGCTTGAAATTCCATTGAGGTCTTGTGGCAGCTCCTTGGGGTCACTTGGGGTCAAACAAAATTAATAATTTTCTCCTGTTCTTTTATACAAAATGCCTTGTCCTTACCAGGCAACAAATATTTCCTTTTTTTTTTTAAAATAAGCATGGCTTCTGTTATTTGTGGTCAATGAATTTTCTTTTCCAGTCACTGCTGTCACAGGCTGGGTGAGCTTTAATGCTGGCACTCAGTTCATTATGTTGCTTTCTGAAACACAGAAAAACAGCCCCTGTCACTGTGGCCTGGCTTCCAGCAAGTCCTAGAAGTACTGGGAATTCAAGGAGTGAAAATGGCTTTTTTGGCTCTCACCATAAATTAAATATGAGTGTAATGGCACCATTATTTCAGTGCAACTGCGTTCTCAGAAACTTTTTTATGAATAAAGACTGAATTAAAGTTTCTGTCCCGTTGGAGCTGTGGCACTCAGGAGGTGCCAGTGCAGGAGTGTGTCCATTCTCTGTGCCCAGGAAATGCAGAGTGGCCCCTGCAGGTGAAATCTCAGGGAGGTTTTTTTGGGTTTTTTTTTGTGGTTGTTTTTTGTAGAGCGTCAATCTTCCCGTGGTAAAATTCCAGAGTGAACCAATTCTGTCTAGTTAATATTCCTCTCTGTTTTCCCGCAGAAAAAAAAAGGTTATTCTCGGTGTTCCAGCGTTCAGACTTTAATGGTGATGCTATTTTAGCACCTGGGAATGGAACAGTGGGGTTTGAAATACCTCAGGAGATGGGATCAGTCCTGGCTGCCACTGCTGGGAGCTCCCAGACCCTGCAGAGCAGCAGCTCCAGCCCAGCTGGGGGATGTGGGGGGTGCTGGGGGTCCCAGCTGCCCCTGGGGAGGTTTGGGGGTGAAATTTGGGTCACCTGAACCCCACCCAGGTGGAGGGGACCTGTGGGGGCTGGGACAAACTGCCCTGCCCTGCTGGTGGCAGCACCTTCAGGCCAGGTGAGCCTTCCCCTCCAGCTCTGGGGGTAGGGAACAGCAGCAGAGGAAGCAGAGCAGCCCAGCTGGGTGATGATGAGTCCCAGCTCAGAAATTTGAGGGATTTTTCCTGTGTTTGCTGTGTTTGCAGAGTTGGGGTTTATCTCTGCCAAGGTAGGTGACAGCACAAGGTGCACTCTGCAGAAAATTGGCTTTATAAACCCAGATTGCAGCTGATTCCCAAGCTGTGACCTCTCAAACCTCTCCCCTTCCCATCTGTAGGAGCTCTCTGAGTTTGGCTCTCAGTTTGTCTGGGTGGGATATTCAGGTAAATGTCACTGCCCAGCCAGGATGGCTCAGTGCAGGGGGCTCAGCCTGCAGCTCAGGTGTCACCCCCAGAATGTGGCACTGAGATGCTTTCCCTGCAATGAGACAAATAGGAAAGGGAAATATTTATTTTCTTCTTTGTTTTTGGGCCCAAGGGACACTGGGGACACGTGTCCTTTTTCTCCCCACAACGACAGCCCTCGTTCTGACAGCTGAGAGTTTTTTCCCCTCTTTCATCCTATCAAACAGCACAGATTTAGTTGTTGTTTTGGTTTGGTTCGTTTCATGTTGGTTTTGGTTTTTTTTTTCCCTGTCTTGAAAATTCCATTTATAGAGTGGCTGGCACAATTCTGCTGCCACTCATCACGATCTAGCTGAGCTGATGGCAAATTCACAGATCTCTCATGCACGCTGAGAGGAAGGAGAGCAAAATGCTTGTAAATGGGTTCTTGGTGTCTCTTAACCCAGAGGAACCCTTGTTTTTGTAAATATTGGTTTTGTGTGAGTTAGGGGGGGAGCACACTGCTGGTCAGGGAAAGTGGCAGAAAATCAAAGCTGCACTTCAGAGCCAACATCCTCATGTGGGATCTCAGATTGCAATTTCTACTCAGACACGTGGTCATTTTTATCCCCACGGAGCGTCTGATGGAAGCAAGAGTTGCTGTAATTGGATTCTCTTACCCTTCCTGTTACTGGTCATTAATTTAATTGAAATTCTGGTCTTTTTAATAATTATTGAGAAATCATCCTTTTTTTCTTTTTTTTGGTTATTGATGCTTCTAATGCGAACACGATGTTCATGTAAAAATTGAATTTAAAACCCCTCTTTCTGGAGCACATCTGAGTTAATCAGTTAAAACTACCCTTTCAAGCTGAGCAGAAGAAAATACTCTGCTGTTTAAGGGTAAAGCTCTGTCCAGCACTGAAGAATTAAACAACTTAAAGGCTCTCAGTCAAGTGGAAGAACAAAGGGAAAGAAAATATTTGGGGGCTGGAACGAGTTGATCTTTCAGGTTCATTTGAACCCCAACCATTCTGTGAGCTCAGAAAGAGTGGCAAGGACCTCTAGGAAACATTAAAATGAATTCCTGTTTTATTGTGCCTTCCCTTCCCTTCCCTTCCCTTCCCTTCCCTTCCCTTCCCTTCCCTNGAAAAGGGATGGATAAAGGCAGTGGCATTGGTGAGCCCATCTGGGCAGCCCTGCCCTGCCCTGCCCTGCCCTGCCCTGCCCTGCCCTGCCCAGCCCTGCCCTGCCCAGCCCTGCTCAGCCCTGCCCAGCCCTGCCCAGCCTTGCCCAGCCCTGCCCTGCCCTGCCCAGCCCTTCCCAGCCTCCCAGAAAGAGCTGGGGGCCTCTGGAGCCCGTTCTTTGGGCAGGGTGAGGCTGGCAGGGGCTGAGTGTGGCTCCATCTCTGCTCGGGGCTGCTGCATTTTGGGATAAATCTCGAAGATGAGGGGTGAGGAAAATGGCAGCCAATATCCCAGGCTGGCTCCTGCCAGAGCACAGGCTGTAACTCGGGGTAATCCAACACTCTCCAGGGCCTGGGCTTGAATAAAATAAGAACTGGTGACTCATCCCTTCGTCTTAAACTCTGAATGAACCTAAGCATGAAATTAAAACATGAGTAGCTTTTTCCCCTACTTTAATTATTTCCACATTTCTCTGTAAGTCCTCGTTCCTACCCGGGCTGGAAGTGGAGATTCTCTTACCACAGAAAAACCTGTGCTCCCAATGCATCTGGGAGCAGAAAATTCATAAAACTCCACAAGAAAGTTTGTTCCCTGGAGAATTCTGCTCTGTGTAGGACCAGTGTCCATTTCCTCCTTCCATTGTACGAAATATTTAATCCTACAAGTGCTGGCAAGTTGTTTTGTGTAAGGGCTAAAACCACCTGGATCATTATACCTGATATGATTAGAAGCTGATCAGGACTTGCCCATCATTTTTAATAACGCTGCAAAAATCTCCGAGCCCATCTCAAGAGTTATTCAGGCAAGATTTCCTCTGATTTCTCATCAGCTCTGTTTTGCTGCTGAGTTTTGATGAGGGGGCTCAGGGATGGCAGCAGTGATTGCAGGAGTGTGGCACGAGCACCATCCTGTCCCAGCTCCCCCCTCTCACACCTGGAGGAGCTGTGCCTGTGTTTATCTCCTGCAGCTGCAGCTGGGGTTCATCTCCTGGAGTTCCTGGGAGTGGGAATGAGCTTTGCTGGGAATGGAATTGCATCCCTGCAACTGCTGAGGGGAACCTTCCTCACAAGGTGATCAAACCCAAAGCTCAGTTTGTGTCAG
>VZTZ01031295.1:0-27645 GCA_013400955.1 Drymodes brunneopygia
AATGAAGGAAATAAATGTGAGGATCTTCAAGTCTGTGGGAAATGTTCACAGCATTAATGATGCTGTTCCTCCTGCTATCCCCCTCTCCTTCTGCACTTTCTCCACTGCAGCTGTTAAATGTTTTGTGTGTTCTCCATCCCAAAGTGTTTCCAGGGGTGGAGCTTTCTGTACCAATGATAACACCATTAATCTTCCTGATTTTTGGGAAAAGTCGAGCAAAACCCCTTTGTGCAACAGCCCTGGGACTGGTATCATTAATCAGTGATCATTTCAAGGTATTAATTAAAGCACTGGGCTTTTTGCCTAGAGAACACACTTCGAGGCAGTTTTTTGCACCGATAAAGTGGTTTCCATTAAAGGGCAATTAGCAGAGACACAAAAGCAGGGAAATGCTCCATCTGATTCATCAACCCCATAAACAAGGTGCTGCCACCAGCTCTTCAGCCTTAGATGAAAAAAAAAAAAGGCTTATGAATGCCTTTATTATCTGTATCATCTGTTAGAGAAATCTGGAGATGCTTTTCCTCTTGTAGTTTCGATATTTGCTTGTTTCTTCCCTGCATTCCAGTCGCATGCAACAAAAAAAAAGCCCTTTGTGTTGTTTATTCAGAGTTTCTAAAAACATTTTAATGATGTGAATAGAGAGGGGATTTTAAGGAAATGCAGAGTTCAGAGTCAAACGATCCTCCTGAAGTCTCTTTGGTGCTATTAGAGAGGGGCTGCTGGTCATTTTAATGGTGTTCACCAAACTAACAAACCTGGCTTGCTTTTAAAGCAAGTCGTGGCAGCACTTTTTGTCAGCCAAGCCTCCACAGGCCTTTAGAGATCCTTTGAATTCAATTATTTTCTCCTGGATTAGGAAGAACTAACACCCAATAGCTCAGATGTTGTTTCAAATAGAGTTTTATTTTGTTTTGAAGTGTTTGTCAAGTTCTCTCGGATAAAATAGATGATCCAGCTTAAAAAAAAAACAAGCAGAGACTTGAGAGATGGGGAAAACCAGGGGTGAGGATGGTGGAGACATTGAGCTGCACTCACAGCAAAAAAGCCAGGCAGGAAGGGAGGGTGGTGTGGGGTGTTTTTTACCTTTGGGAAGCCCAATGCAAAAGCTACTTCAGGATAACTTATATTAAAAAGCAATTTAGCTGTGCTGAGAAGTGAGCAGGATCCTCAACCTGGGCTTGAACTCAGCATTTCCCCCAAGGACAGCAGAAAGGGCAGGTCTGGAGCAGGGGGTGGAATTCAGACTCCTCAGCACTGGGATTTATCTGGAGAGCTTTGGTGCACAGGAGCAGCCAAATCCCACAGGTGCCCTGGTTTTGATTTTCATCTCCTGCCTTTCTCCTTGAGCATCAGCTTCTCTGCATGTTGGAAGTGCTTCCATCTAGACAGGGCTGAACTGGACAGCACTGAGGCCACAGCTCCCTGACACTCCTAATTAGATCTAAATGAGCATGGCTGTGATTTAAACACTCTGCTCCCTCTCAGTGCTGCCTGTTGATTTCCTGGTTTCTTTTCTGCAGCTCCTCATTCAGGCCCCTGCAGTGGGTGAGGAACCTGACTCTGTAACAGCACTGGGAATCACCACCTGCAAACCCAGCAGTGACCAAGAGATGCTTTTTGGCTGTTCAAGTTTTGACATAGTCCAGAAGGGACCAGGAATGCCCTTGTGAAGATCTTTGGGTAGTCCCCATGTGCTGTGCTTCCTCAGCTTGCACTGCTGTTTGCAAGTGTAAAAGCTCTGAATTCCTCGAAACAAAACCAGAAGAGCTTTGGCTCTGAACAGGCATTTGGGTGTTGCACTGCTGGACATGAAAGAAACACACAGACTTCAGAGCAGCAATTTGGACCACCAGGCAGGACCACCAAAAAGGGGCCTGCCCTTCTTTATTCTCTCATTTATATCTTTCTTAAGACAATCATGGATTGGTCAAAGGGGTACCACCTCTAAAACTTCACAGGGTAAAGACATGGTCAATCATCTTTCTCCGCCTTAGGGGAAAGGAATGAAAAACAATCTAAAAGTTCAAAACAATTTTGGCCAGTTACGAAAACAAGGATTGTGTTTATAGAAAATGCATGGGAACTTCTACTACAGAAATAAAAACATGGAACACTGCAAAAAGCAGGGTGACATTTGGGCTGTGGAATTGCACAGGCAACAGGCACTGAGTCACTGTCCCTGCAGCTGGTGCTCTGTGGAGGAGGTGGATCAGCCCCTGAGACCCTCCCAAGAGCCCTTTGCTTTGGGGGGATGTGACAGAGCCATGAGTGTCCCTCATGGGGCAGTGGGGACAGTTTTTAGGATGTAAGAATGGATTAGGTGGGGTTTAGTTGTGAGCTTGGCAGTGCTGGGCTAACCCTGGACTCGACCTTACAGCTCTTGTTGAACCCAAACAATTCTGTGACTCACTGAACATGAAAGAGGAGTTTGTGCTTTGTGCCATGGGTCCCAAGCAGACTCAAACCCCTCATTTGGTGGCACTGGTGTCATTCTGCACAATGGCAATGCCTCACAGCGAGCCATGTTAGCATGGAAACACAGAATCACAGAATGATTAAATGAAGGTGCTTTATTGAAGGGCCCTGGAACTCTGGGGTACAAACCCAAATCTGGAGTTGGACATGATTCCAAAATCGAAACATATTTATACCTTTTACTTACATAACTTCCATATGATCATTTGTTAATCACTAACTCGATATTATTCTGTTGTATATTGTTTCTATCCAAGAACGAGTTTCAATCCCCTTTGTTTCCATCCAACCATAAGTTTCAGCTCCTTTGTTTCCATTCAAGCATAAGTTTTAGCTCCCCTTTCTATCATCCCCCCTCCCAAATAATTATGTTTTCTAAGCAATCATTACATTTAGAACATGCTGCTCAAGGCCTACTAATGCTACTGTGATTTTAGAAACATTTTGACCCAATGCTGTCAGCCACAGGCCTGGCTTTGAGTCCTGATGGCAGAGCAGTGGCAGTGACACCCCTCACACCTCTGCAGCCCTCAGGGAGCTGCACCAATATCAAAGGTCCATTGTGCACGTTCTTAAAGGGTCATTTTTCTTCTAACAAGATTTACTTCCCCCCAAAATGAAGCTGGATATTTCCCATTATTGGAAAATGCCTTCTGTGTTCGGGATGAATCATCCTGGCTGTTATCTGACAGGTGCCACTCATTTATTTGTCCTTGCTCAAATGAAGTAGAGAGGGAGCCAGAGCAGTGATTTGTCTCCTTCAAAAGAGGAAACATCTGCCTGAACCTTGTTTCCCTCAGACACAGGGTTGTCATCATCCCAATGAGCCTGGGGGAGCTTTTGGGTCCCTCCTCCCCAAATTCGTGCACACAAAACAATTTTCATCCCTCATCCATTTTACTCAATTTTATATGTTCAACTCTCAGCCCACAGAACTGAGGGAAGGAAGGGCAAGTTACAGGTGGGACAGAGCTGCTGGGACTCTGAATGATCTGAAAGATGTGTTAGAATTTCAGGATTTTCCTTAATTTACCTCAGTCCCCCTCATTATATTTGCTCAGGGTAATTAAGGCTGTGATTATTCAGTCAGTCCCATGGCAGATTTCTTCTTTTGAAGGGTAAAATTGATGGGAGGGCTTTCTTGTCTCCAGGAGAAAAAAAATGGTTGGATACATCATGTCATATTGATTCCATAATGCATGGTTTGCCTTGTAGTAATTTTTTTTTTCCCTCTTGGTCTCCAGTATGTGCTGCAAGGATCTGGTGTCAGTAAAATTGGCTGTNAAGAATGGATTAGGTGGGGTTTAGTTGTGAGCTTGGCAGTGCTGGGCTAACCCTGGACTCGACCTTACAGCTCTTGTTGAACCCAAACAATTCTGTGACTCACTGAACATGAAAGAGGAGTTTGTGCTTTGTGCCATGGGTCCCAAGCAGACTCAAACCCCTCATTTGGTGGCACTGGTGTCATTCTGCACAATGGCAATGCCTCACAGCGAGCCATGTTAGCATGGAAACACAGAATCACAGAATGATTAAATGAAGGTGCTTTATTGAAGGGCCCTGGAACTCCGGGGTACAAACCCAAATCTGGAGTTGGACATGATTCCAAAATCGAAACATATTTATACCTTTTACTTACATAACTTCCATATGATCATTTGTTAATCACTAACTCGATATTATTCTGTTGTATATTGTTTCTATCCAAGAACGAGTTTCAATCCCCTTTGTTTCCATCCAACCATAAGTTTCAGCTCCTTTGTTTCCATTCAAGCATAAGTTTTAGCTCCCCTTTCTATCATCCCCCCTCCCAAATAATTATGTTTTCTAAGCAATCATTACATTTAGAACATGCTGCTCAAGGCCTACTAATGCTACTGTGATTTTAGAAACATTTTGACCCAATGCTGTCAGCCACAGGCCTGGCTTTGAGTCCTGATGGCAGAGCAGTGGCAGTGACACCCCTCACACCTCTGCAGCCCTCAGGGAGCTGCACCAATATCAAAGGTCCATTGTGCACGTTCTTAAAGGGTCATTTTTCTTCTAACAAGATTTACTTCCCCCCAAAATGAAGCTGGATATTTCCCATTATTGGAAAATGCCTTCTGTGTTCGGGATGAATCATCCTGGCTGTTATCTGACAGGTGCCACTCATTTATTTGTCCTTGCTCAAATGAAGTAGAGAGGGAGCCAGGGCAGTGATTTGTCTCCTTCAAAAGAGAAAACATCTGCCTGAACCTTGTTTCCCTCAGACACAGGGGTTGTCATCATCCCAATGAGCCTGGGGGAGCTTTTGGGTCCCTCCTCCCCAAATTCGTGCACACAAAACAATTTTCATCCCTCATCCATTTTACTCAATTTTATATGTTCAACTCTCAGCCCACAGAACTGAGGGAAGGAAGGGCAAGTTACAGGTGGGACAGAGCTGCTGGGACTCTGAATGATCTGAAAGATGTGTTAGAATTTCAGGATTTTCCTTAATTTACCTCAGTCCCCCTCATTATATTTGCTCAGGGTAATTAAGGCTGTGATTATTCAGTCAGTCCCATGGCAGATTTCTTCTTTTGAAGGGTAAAATTGATGGGAGGGCTTTCTTGTCTCCAGGAGAAAAAAAATGGTTGGATACATCATGTCATATTGATTCCATAATGCATGGTTTGCCTTGTAGTAATTTTTTTCTTTCCCTCTTGGTCTCCAGTATGTGCTGCAAGGATCTGGTGTCAGTAAAATTGGCTGTCTGTCATACAAGAGTTATTAGAGGGGAAAAAAAAAGTAATTTTCTGATAATAAGATTAAATTTTAATGGAGAAAAGAAAATGAAGTCATGGGTAACAATGTAGGGCCTTTCTGGGGGAAAAAAAACTCTTCTCAGAAATATTTAATAATAAATAACAGTATGAATAAATATATAGGCTACTTCTCAGAGAGAGCAAATTCACTGAAATGATGCGTGGCAGGAGGGAAGGGGGATTGCACAGCCAGAAACCCACCTGGGCATCTCCCAGTGAATCGAATTTTATCTTGCATCCCATTCCCCTGGCATTTATGGAAGTGCCTTTCCAATAACCAGAGAAGTTTTATCCAGCAGGAACTCCGGGGGTGTTTAATGGGAGCAAACCAGAGCTGCGAGTTTTGCACGGGGACTCGGGGGGTTTGACAAACATCAGTTTTATTTATAAATGCTCCACTGGGACAGAAATGATGGCCCCTGCTTGGAAAAGTGTCCGAAATTACCGGGATGTGCTGAGCAATGCAGAGGCAGCGTTTTCTGCGAGATCCTGCTCCAGATAAAGCAGCTGCAGACAATGGATCTCAGCGGCGCTTCCCCAAAGAGCCCGGGATTTGCTCTCTAATCTCTTCCTCCAGGACTATTTTCTAGATGCTTCTTCTTTACAAAATAGATTAATAAATCCACGGCAGAGCCGCCTTTTGTGCCCCTGTCCTGTATTCAAAATACATTCGCTGACACGGGTGAGAAAATTGAAGTTAAATCATCCCTGTGCCACCGTTAAGATCACTGCTGCATTTGGGGCATTTTTAAAGCATCCCTCTCGTTCCTCCCTCCTCATCCCTGCTGGAAGGGTTTTGTTTTTTGGTGTTTTTTTTTTTTTTTTGTTAAGCCAAGGTTTTGCTATCTGTCTCAGGGCTTTAGAAAGCTGTAGATTACTCGCTGCCGGGATGTGAAGGCTGTGGGCGCAGGAGGAATTGCTTTTTTTAGGCGAACACAAACATCGGGCCTGTGTTCTGCTGTCTGTAGGAATTGTGTCCAGCAGACAGGAGCGGGGAGAGGAGCTCAGCGTGTCGGGGAGGTGACAGCCAAGGCAGCCAAAATTCAGATGGATGGGCAGAAATGGAAGAGAGATGCCCGAGCGGACCGGGGGAGTCACGCTGAGAGATCAGAGACCGGAGCAGGCGTGAGAAAGTGAAGTTTAGCCGCAGAACAAACAAACTGATTGGCACCAAGGAATTGCTTAGGAACACAAAGAAAATAACCCAGGCAGGAGCACCGAGCCCCGGCTCAGTGCTGGGCTGTTAAGGGCTGCTTTTTGCATGAATGAGAGGGGAAGTTGTAGAGTGGCTGCGTGGGTGGCTGGAGCTGCCGTGTGAAATGGTCCCTGCTGGCTGCAGCAGATAGAGGAAATTATTGATGTTGTTTAGGGCTCTGGAGCTGGCAGAAATTCTTTCCCCTGCGAGATGCATCCCTGGCCGAGTGAAAGGTGATCTCTCTCTCTGTGGCAGCGCTCTGTTTGCTTTGTGGGGTGAGTGAAGGGGTGAGCGGGCACAGGGGTTGTGTAAATACAGAGCCTGGGTGAAATTCGGGCATCCATCATTGGGCTCCACGTGTTCCAGAGTGTTCCTGAAGCCCAGGAGCATCCGAACACATTCCTGATGTGTGTCTGCAAGTCCTCAGCTCGGAGATGGGATGCTGCTGCTGTGTTAACTGAGATATGACTGCTATTAACATTTGGAATGGAAATTAATTCCTTATCTCTCCACTAACTCCTTAAAAAACTCCCAATCCAGCCCCCCGGATTGGGGAGCGTGTGTGTTAAAGTGGGGAACACCAGGCAGAGAACTTTGCATTTCAGAAGTGTTTGCTTGTAAGGACAAGACTTTTGAGTAAATATCTTTGATCAGTGGCTTGGAGTTGTTTTTGCCTCTTTTGTTGGGAAGGTTGAGCCTCTTCCTTGGCACTTCCCAACCCGCCCTGTCCATAGGCAGCTTCCTCCCTGCCTTCCAAAGATGACTGAAGCTGTGAGAAATGCAAAATGAACTAAATCCGAGGCAAACAAAACAACAAAGCATGGTGTTACACCATATTCATTCACTCAGAGGAGGCTGAAGTAAGTTGTTAATTTAAAAAATAATTTAAAAGCCCTGAGGGAGGAAAAAAAGTGAGATTAACTGCTTTCCTTTAAAAGAAGGAGGGGGAGCTGCATAATCGTTCTTTAAATGTAGGTCCCTCTTTATACTCTTGCTTACTGTGAGCTTTCTTCTGAAGGCTAAAAAAGAGAATCTTTGCTTCTGTGCTGCTTCCCTGCACAGGTTCTGAAAGACCTTTCTAGTTTCCTTGAGCATTTAATATCAGAAATTTTTATTAATAGACACATTCGGGAGCATCCAGCAAGTATAGATCTTGTTTTAAAACACTTCTAAAATTATATCTTTACTACTTCTACACCTGGTAATGAAATTCCAAGTGGACTGAAGGACTTCAAAGCTTGTAGTGCATTCCCCTGGATGCTGCAAATTTTTCTCAGAGATGTCTCTCAGACCAGTGGCCTCCACAGTGCTTTTGGTTCTTTGGTGATGAGCTCCAGCAGTATCAAAACTCTCCAGAAAATCCCTGAAGGACTTGGCTTCTGTGCAGGTCTCCAGTGCATCATCTCTTCTCGTGTCAGCATTTAAATGGCTCAAAATTCCTGATCATTCTTCAAGGCAGGAGTGACCTGCTTTGCCTCCCTGCAATGCTCGTTATTTCTGCAGCTCTGTCAGTTCTGCCAGGAGTATTTACAGAGCAAATCACATCTGCTTTGGCTGCTGTCAATCAATAGATGATGAGAGAGAGATCATTGCACTTATTTATGAAGAACTAATTGCAGGGCAATTAGGATTTCTTGGATTTTTTCACCTGTACTGTCTGCAGTTTAAATAACATCCGATTGTTTTTCGAATATCCCAGCCGGGCTGCTCCTCCTTAACGCACAGGAGAGGAAAAGGCTTAGGAAAAAGGTATGGGGCTTCCTGCTATGTTTTGTTTTCTGTTCTGCTATTTTATATTTGTGTTATCACAGCCCCTCCTGGGTGCTCAGGTTGTGCTGTCCCAAGGAAAATGCCAAATAAATGGCCCAAATGAACGGTGAATGACAAGCTGGGGTGTGGCTGTCCCCATCTCATGGCTTGCATGGCTGAGGCATAAAGAGAAGTGGGGTTCTGTGTGCATTTCTCGGCTTGTTTCTCAGTGCTGTACTGAAATCAGCCCTGATTTAGGGCCTCCCATCAGCTCCAGGTGCACACCTGGGCAAATAAATCCAGCTCCTGGAGCAGCGTGGAGCTTTCCCAGCCGGGCTGCTCCTCCTCAGCCTTCCAGGTGTCCATAAGCACATCCTTCTCTTTATCCCGGCCCTGAGACAGGGACAGCCACACCCCAGCTTTTCACTCACTGCTCCCCTGGGCCATTTAAATGGCATTTTCCTTGGGACAGCACAGCTTGAGCACCCGGGAGGGGCGTGATGACAAATATAACAGAAAATACCACACTTGGGTTTGTGCTGAGGGAGTCCCAGCGGGCTCCTGGCTCTCTGGGGTGGTTGTGGTGCCTTTTTTTATCCCGTGCAGGTGCAGCAGGTGCTCAGTTCTGATTCCACCTGGGGAGCACATCCTGACCCTGCAAACTGAGACCGACCCCACCTCCCTGCTGGGGTGAATCCAGCTGGGGCTCTGGGAGCTGCAGAGGGACCTGGCTTCACACCAGAAATTGGCTCCTTAGCCAGGCACAGCCTGGCTGCTTTAGGTAAGGGGGGAGCAAACATTTTGTGCACCTGAAATTAACTCCTTGTTGCTGGCCAGTGACTGAAACACCCCTTACCGTGTCTGATGTCCACATTCCCATGAAAACCATTTAATACCAGGATTCTGGTTGCTCTCCATGGGCTTGCCTGACACTGGAGCTGTTTCCATTGACGTCAGCAGCCTCCAGATCAGCCCTAAAGTGCCTTTTCGCAGGTATTGCAGCATCACAAGCTGGCGCTCAGGCTGTGATTAGCCACCCAATTGCGTGCTGCTTTTTCCTGCCTTGTAATCGGATTACTGCGACATTAGCAAATAAAAGCAGGAGCTGAACAACAATGAAGCTCTGACACAAAACGAGCAGAGAGGGAAGGGAACATCAGCAGGCAGGAGATTTAAAAATATAAAAATGCTGGAGTGATTTGTTTCTTCCTCCCAGCTGGAGCACTGTGTAAACTCACGTTCACACATCACAAGTCTCGTGGCACAGCTCCTGTGGGAACAAGGCAGGAAAGCAGGAACCAGGGACGGTTGGACTTGGTGGGCTGGAATTTCAGCTTCATGCACCAAGAAGGAAGTTTTTTCTTTGGGATTTTTTTTTTTTCCCTTAATGCAGTGACATTTTTCTGTGCATGCGTTCTTGATTTATACAGAAGAGAATAGCATTTGCAAGTTTCATTTGTGGCTTTAAACTGGAAAAGGGTAGGTTTGGATTGGATATTAGGAAAAAATTCTTTTCTGTGAGGGTGGGGCACAGGGTGCCCAGAGAAGCTGTGGCTGCCCCTGGATCCCTGGCAGTGCCCAAGGCCAGGTTGGACAGGGCTTGGAGAAGCCTGGGAACATAGAAGGTGTCCCTGCCCTTGGCACTGGATGAGCTTTGAGTTTCTTTCCAAGTTATTCCATGATTCTGTCAGAATTCTCTCGATTAACCTGCCCTGGGTTCCCACTTGTTTGAGAGAAAAGACTTGACAGGGCCTTGATTTTCCATCTCCACAGCTGTTCTTACTCACACGAGCATCCTTGAAAACGGATAAAAGAACCCGCAAAAGTGAATGAAAGGATTTCACAAAAAGCCAGCAGATTATGAAAAGGGATTTAACATTTGGCAGCAGGTTTTGGCTGCTCTTTCCCTCTGTGGGATCAGTCAGGGCTGGCCACCGGGCTGGCACAGGGGGAGTTGTCAACATTGTAAAGACACCAAAATGATCATCTTGCCCCCAACTCTGGCAGACTAATGGGATTGGACCTAAAACCTCTTGTTTTGAGTGTGGATGACACTTTACTGCTCATAAATTGACAATCTCAGAGCAAAGCTGCTGAGGTCGTGGTTTTGGTGGGGTTTTTATTGCCTCCCAAGGAACCTGGTGCTCTTTCTACCATGACAATGAATGATGGTGCTGGCAAATTGCTCCTATTTTTTAGGGGTGAGCAGCCAGATCCCCAATTCCAATTCAGCAATTCCTGAATTAACCTGGGGTTATTTAGAGCCATAGAAACAATGAGAATATACCCAAAGAGGGAAAATCTCTGTGTGTGTCCCAGATGCAGAACGTTCACCTGCTCAGGTCATACCAACATTCAGAGGTGTTGGTTTTAGCAACCATTTCACATCACTTTATTCAAACCTCCTTTCCTATTCCTGCTGAACAAAACTTCAGCNCAGCAATTCCTGAATTAACCTGGGGTTATTTAGAGCCATAGAAACAATGAGAATATACCCAAAGAGGGAAAATCTCTGTGTGTGTCCCAGATGCAGAACGTTCACCTGCTCAGGTCATACCAACATTCAGAGGTGTTGGTTTTAGCAACCATTTCACATCACTTTATTCAAACCTCCTTTCCTATTCCTGCTGAACAAAACTTCAGCAGGACTGAGCAGGGCTGAGAGCTGGAGAGCTCTGATGGATTTTCAGAGAGATGCAACAGGAGGAGAAAGCAGGAGAAATCCTAAACCCTTCACCTGGACCTGCCATAAAGATCAGTGTGGCTGCAGGAACTGTGATTTTTGTTAATTTCATGAGCATTTCATAATTTTACAGATTATTTTACCCAAATCCTGTGCATTATTTATTGAAATCTGTCTGGTTTAGGTTGGTTTGGTGCCTCTCTGGTAGAGATTATTTTCCAGAGGCAGCAGAAGATCAATTAGAGGGGGTCTTGCATTATAATCTCTTAAATCAGATAATTGAACAGAATATTGATCCCAAATTATTAACTTATTGTGGCCTGTTGAGTAGGGATCCCTGGAAAGCTGTAATTTAGTTGGAGAATTCTCCAAACATGCTATAATTTCTTTTCTGTTCCTGATGAGCTCAATAGAAATATTTTCACTCAGCCTGGTGGCCTACAGCTCATCAGTCCTGGTTTTATTTTGAATTTTTAGATGATTAAACATAAGACTTCCAATATTTTCAACTTTACAGCAGCAGTTGCAGTTTTCTCCTTTATTACAAAGTTCTGATATTTAAATTTGAGAAAGTTTCAAACATTTTCCTTCAGAAGAATCTTTCCTGTGGTGTTGAGTGCTGGATTGCTGTTTATACACCAAACCCACAGCACAGTTAATTTCCTTAAAATGAAATTTTAAAGAATTCAGTTTATTAGTCTTGCTTTTTAATGTAATGATAATTTATAGAATAACAGATAATTTATCACCATTGTGGCAGATTCCTGGAATGTGTCTGCTTTTTATCATTGAAGATTTAATTAATTTTTCATTTAAAACATTTTTCCAATTCCCCCTCCCCATACACAGAAATCCAATTTCTAATTTTGTCATCATAGCACAATTTTAATAGGTAGAACTATCAAGAAATTAAGCAACATTTTCACTATTTTTATGTAAACCAGAATAAATTAGAAAGCACCATATTACTAAGCTTGATGTGCAAAAGGAAAGAAAGGGAATTTATTATTGGTTTTTTTTCTTGATGTATAAAGTAACTTGATTTTTAAAAAAAAATGGCATTTGTCCAGAGAAATCATGTCTGGTCTTTTCTTTCCCCAGAAGGAAAATGTTGCAGTGTTGTGATCACAAATGGATCTTAATCTTAAATAGATGAGAGAGGAAAAGATAATTCATGCTTCCCTAAAGACCTGGTTTGGATAAATAAGAATTTGTTCTCTCTGATGAAAAAGAATCTCTTGTACANTAATAATAATGTGGAAAAATTATCTGCAATCTTCTGCAATGCTCATTGAATGTCTGGGTTGGTCACACCAGCTCTGCTATTTCAGACAAAAGTAAGAATTTAGCCATGACTCCCACAAATGCTTTGGAATGAAAAGTGTGTTTATGCATAAAGCTGGAAATTACCAGTCAATTTGTAATCGTTGCTTTGATTTAATTGCTAATCCTGCACCCACAGAACAAAAGCTGTTTGGTCCTTGTGCCGTGGTTGGGCTCTCCATGAGTTTCTCACTGTGACAGAGCAGATTGTCCCTGCAGTGAGGATGTGGGAGCACCTGGAAACCCAAAATGAATGAAGTGAGCCCAAGAAATCTGATCTTTCTGATCATTTCCCTGTCTCAGGGCCAGGGGGAACCTGGTCAAACGTGGAATTAACTCACAGGATGGCCTTGGGGAGCCACAGGAGAGGTGGAATAAGCAAATTCTCATCAGCAATCAGCAGGGTGAGGGAAGAACAGCCTGCCCCAAGCAGGAGATGGGATTTCAGCCCCTGGTGCCACCAGGAGTGTGTCACACGTTCTGTGCTGTGGTTCTGGTGGCTCCAGCCCTTTCCATTCTGGAATATTCCCTGCAGTGATAAATGGAGATGGATGGGACATTATTACCTGCAGCTGCTTTACCTTGGTGGCTGCTCCTGTGTCTCTCTCCCCAGCTGGTGTGGCCTTTTCTAACTCCTGGCTCTGTTCTTGATTCATACCCTCTAATTTTTTTTTTTTTCTTTCTGAGGACAGAACAGAGTTGTTACCCCTCGGAAGTGAGAACTGATTGCCTCCCTTTTCACGCCTCCTCGGGGCGTTCTGCACCTTTGCTCGCTGAGAAATGAGGGAAGAAAACACAACAAAAATCTATTTGGAGCAGCACAAGAAAAACTGTCCCCGTGACCCCTGTAAAGATGGCAGTGTTTCAATCTGGAGTGGATTGCAGACCATAAAAATCATGAACAGGTGNTGCCTCCCAAGGAACCTGGTGCTCTTTCTACCATGACAATGAATGATGGTGCTGGCAAATTGCTCCTATTTTTTAGGGGTGAGCAGCCAGATCCCCAATTCCAATTCAGCAATTCCTGAATTAACCTGGGGTTATTTAGAGCCATAGAAACAATGAGAATATACCCAAAGAGGGAAAATCTCTGTGTGTGTCCCAGATGCAGAACGTTCACCTGCTCAGGTCATACCAACATTCAGAGGTGTTGGTTTTAGCAACCATTTCACATCACTTTATTCAAACCTCCTTTCCTATTCCTGCTGAACAAAACTTCAGGACTGAGCAGGGCTGAGAGCTGGAGAGCTCTGATGGATTTTCAGAGAGATGCAACAGGAGGAGAAAGCAGGAGAAATCCTAAACCCTTCACCTGGACCTGCCATAAAGATCAGTGTGGCTGCAGGAACTGTGATTTTTGTTAATTTCATGAGCATTTCATAATTTTACAGATTATTTTACCCAAATCCTGTGCATTATTTATTGAAATCTGTCTGGTTTAGGTTGGTTTGGTGCCTCTCTGGTAGAGATTATTTTCCAGAGGCAGCAGAAGATCAATTAGAGGGGGTCTTGCATTATAATCTCTTAAATCAGATAATTGAACAGAATATTGATCCCAAATTATTAACTTATTGTGGCCTGTTGAGTAGGGATCCCTGGAAAGCTGTAATTTAGTTGGAGAATTCTCCAAACATGCTATAATTTCTTTTCTGTTCCTGATGAGCTCAATAGAAATATTTTCACTCAGCCTGGTGGCCTACAGCTCATCAGTCCTGGTTTTATTTTGAATTTTTAGATGATTAAACATAAGACTTCCAATATTTTCAACTTTACAGCAGCAGTTGCAGTTTTCTCCTTTATTACAAAGTTCTGATATTTAAATTTGAGAAAGTTTCAAACATTTTCCTTCAGAAGAATCTTTCCTGTGGTGTTGAGTGCTGGATTGCTGTTTATACACCAAACCCACAGCACAGTTAATTTCCTTAAAATGAAATTTTAAAGAATTCAGTTTATTAGTCTTGCTTTTTAATGTAATGATAATTTATAGAATAACAGATAATTTATCACCATTGTGGCAGATTCCTGGAATGTGTCTGCTTTTTATCATTGAAGATTTAATTAATTTTTCATTTAAAACATTTTTCCAATTCCCCCTCCCCATACACAGAAATCCAATTTCTAATTTTGTCATCATAGCACAATTTTAATAGGTAGAACTATCAAGAAATTAAGCAACATTTTCACTATTTTTATGTAAACCAGAATAAATTAGAAAGCACCATATTACTAAGCTTGATGTGCAAAAGGAAAGAAAGGGAATTTATTATTGGTTTTTTTTCTTGATGTATAAAATAACTTGATTTTAAAAAAAAAATGGCATTTGTCCAGAGAAATCATGTCTGGTCTTTTCTTTCCCCAGAAGGAAAATGTTGCAGTGTTGTGATCACAAATGGATCTTAATCTTAAATAGATGAGAGAGGAAAAGATAATTCATGCTTCCCTAAAGACCTGGTTTGGATAAATAAGAATTTGTTCTCTCTGATGAAAAAGAATCTCTTGTACAAAGATCTCTCAACTTCCAGAAAGGCCTCAAGGAAAAGCAGCAGAGATGAAATTTGAAAGTCTTAAGGCTGTTCTAAGATTAAACCCATCAAATTATAAATACGTTCTTTAATGATATTTTAATACTTTACAGAGAAACAAAGAAGAAATTTTCATTTTTTATTTCTCGGTGACCTTTTATTTTTAATCTTACCTGGGACATCTAATTAAGATTTTGTCAGTTGTAAAGACAACTTCTTTAATTATGCAAATTTAAATAGAGGAATGTGCTGAGAAATGGAGCTGTAGATGGAATGAGCAATTTTTGAGGTGCTCTGACTAAATTCTCTCTCAGGGTAACTCTTCAACTCCTTTATTTGCCAACATTTCTTGTATTTCAGGGGGTTTGCTCCTCATTTCAAAAACTTGGTGATGCTCTGAAAATTCACAGGGCTCTGTGTGTGTGTGAGCTGCTTTCCATTCAGCAACTCCTGAGTTAACTTTGAGTTTATTTAAAATCTTTAAAGAGAATTGGCTGTTGAACCAGAGGAAGGGGCTGGCAGGGGTTCCCTCCCTCCACCAAGACATAGCAGGAGCCATGAAAATACAAAAAATACATAAGAATATTAATTAGGATGCCCACATTTTGAGCTGATGTAGGAATAAATGCCAAACTCCAGACTTTCTTATTCCCCAATAAATCTGCTGCTTTTGGTGAATAATCTCTACCAGATAGGCACTAAGCCAACCTAAACCAGGGAGATTTTAAAAATAATAATAATAATAATAATAATAATAATGTGGAAAAATTATCTGCAATCTTCTGCAATGCTCATTGAATGTCTGGGTTGGTCACACCAGCTCTGCTATTTCAGACAAAAGTAAGAATTTAGCCATGACTCCCACAAATGCTTTGGAATGAAAAGTGTGTTTATGCATAAAGCTGGAAATTACCAGTCAATTTGTAATCGTTGCTTTGATTTAATTGCTAATCCTGCACCCACAGAACAAAAGCTGTTTGGTCCTTGTGCCGTGGTTGGGCTCTCCATGAGTTTCTCACTGTGACAGAGCAGATTGTCCCTGCAGTGAGGATGTGGGAGCACCTGGAAACCCAAAATGAATGAAGTGAGCCCAAGAAATCTGATCTTTCTGATCATTTCCCTGTCTCAGGGCCAGGGGGAACCTGGTCAAACGTGGAATTAACTCACAGGATGGCCTTGGGGAGCCACAGGAGAGGTGGAATAAGCAAATTCTCATCAGCAGTCAGCAGGATGAGGGAAGAACAGCCTGCCCCAAGCAGGAGATGGGATTTCAGCCCCTGGTGCCACTGGGAATGTGTCACACGTTCTGTGCTGTGGTTCTGGTGGCTCCAGCCCTTTCCATTCTGGAATATTCCCTGCAGTGATAAATGGAGATGGATGGGACATTATTACCTGCAGCTGCTTTACCTTGGTGGCTGCTCCTGTGTCTCTCTCCCCAGCTGGTGTGGCCTTTTCTAACTCCTGGCTCTGTTCTTGATTCATACCCTCTAATTTTTTTTTTTTTCTTTCTGAGGACAGAACAGAGTTGTTACCCCTCGGAAGTGAGAACTGATTGCCTCCCTTTTCACGCCTCCTCGGGGCGTTCTGCACCTTTGCTCGCTGAGAAATGAGGGAAGAAAACACAACAAAAATCTATTTGGAGCAGCACAAGAAAAACTGTCCCCGTGACCCCTGTAAAGATGGCAGTGTTTCAATCTGGAGTGGATTGCAGACCATAAAAATCATGAACAGGTGAACCCTGCCTGAGCATGCAGCAGTAAATGCTGACCTGCTCACTCTGTAAAGATAAGAATTTCAGCTGCATTCGTGGACGGTGAGGAATGATGTGCTCATCAGCAGATCCCTGTAATAGGGAGCACACAGTTCACACCATCCCACTGCTGGGAGCTCTCAGATGCTGGGGGAGCAGCAGCCACCCTTTCACGGGTGTGAACTGCAGAAATGGGAGTCAAACTTGGTGGGAAGTGGTAATAAAAGGCAAATAAACCCAAGATGGGAGCTATTCACCCATTTATTCAGCTTGGGTAATTCCCGGAGCTGAAGATGAGATCTGCAGCTGGCATGAAGTGAGAACCCTCTTGTCTTTTTAGTTTGCTCTCAGTGTGGAGTTACCAAGCAAATTTAACTCTTACCTAGGCTAGGAACTGTAAATCAGGAGTTTGATTGTTATGTAGCCTCATGTAAAAAAAGCCGCGTTTGCTTTGGTCTAAATTAAGGAGGCTTTTTTGGGGAGAAATGTGGCTAAATGACAGTCAGGGTGTCCCACAAGGAGCTGAGCTCAGCAGCCTCCTGGGAGAACAAATATGGACCATAACACTTCAGCCTTTCTGTTACCAATTGAGGCAGCTGATTGGTATCACAATGTACTGCTCACCAATAATAAAGGTCTAGTAAAATAGATGCTGGTAGGCAGAATATTTAGAGAAAATGAAGGTCTGGTGAGAGGCTGCTAAATTAAAAAAAACATTTTGTTTTCCCCACTGCCACTAATATTCCATCTGCTGGTTATGAATATGCAGGTAACAATAATTTCCTGCATGTGAGGAGGGAGCAATCAGCAGCCTGGGGGCAGCTTGCAGGATTCAGAATGATGGGAGCTGGCCAGGAGAGCTGTGGAATTGGCTGTTTGGTTCTAGATGGTTGGGATGGAGATGAGGGATCTCTGCAGTCAGGGCTGAGAGCAGGAGGGTTATTGTGAAAGGGCCTGGGTGTAGGGGACCTGCTGGGGGCTGCCAGACACAGCCCAGAGCAGGGCAGAGAGGTGAGAAAGCAAGAGAGGGAGAGAGTGGAGAAGGGGAGAGTGAAGAACCAAAAAGAGCGAAGAGAGAAGAGAGCGAGGCTGCCGTTTACGATACAATAAATCATTTTCTGTGCTGAACATTCTAATTTTCATTAACCAATCTAGAACACACGACAAATCCTACAACATTTGCATACAGCCTATAAGAACCACTGTATTACCATATGGTGTTATATTTTAAACCCTACAAACTGCTTTTTGGCCCCTCTGCCAGGTTGGCAGACCCTTGGAGCTGTCTGCAAGCAGAGGGGATTGTTCAGTCCAAAGGGGGATTCCCTTCAGTCGGCCAAGCCATTGTTTTCCAGTTGTTCAGGAACTGGGGTTTGGGATCTCAAAGCTTGTCTTCATTTCAATCTCACTTAGAGTTTCCATATTCTCAGCATCTTTTGCTAGGTAATCACATTTATAAGGCTTTCCTATTTCATCTTCCCCAACAGAGAGCCAGCATGGCAGGGATTGTTCTGTGTTTGCAGAGGGAATGAGATCCCAGGGGCACCCAGATCCAGGCGTGTCCTGCCATGGCTCTCCCAGATATTTGTGAGCTTCTCCCAGAGGTGGGAATCCCCCCAGTGTGTGTGTTTGGCAATAAGATGATCCATGTACTATTATCTTGTTATTTTGGGACGTTAATACACTGGAAAGGGAACCTTTCCAGCTCACTCAGAAACACAGAGTAAATTCTAGGCAAGGAGCAAGTGTGGGTGTTCCGTAGCTCTGACATTTTCCCTGGTCTCTGGCATTTTGTCCATTTCTATATATCATCACCATGACTACAGTGGGAATGTCTAAGAGAACTCCTGGATAAATCTGACAGCACCTCCTTAGAAGTGCTTAAAATCATGTAATTAAGTAAGAAAACGCAGCTGATTGAGGAGGTTAGAGCTTGCCTCGCTGAAGATTACAGCACATTTCATGATTAACAATCAGAACATTCTTTTCCAAACCTCTGCCTAATTTAGCAGACCAAGGTTTCTTCAGCTGAGGCTCTGCTCTTAGTGTTGCAAGGAGGGAGGGAGAAGGGCAAGTTCCCAGCATTTTCCCTGCTTTCCTGGTGTTTATTCCAGTGCCAGTCTTTGTTCTAATTTTGCTGCCCTGCTTAATAAAAGTACTGAGAAGGCAAAAAGGTCAACATTGCTGATCACAGAGCTGTAATTCCCTTCAGCCTCTTGGCAGTTGATAATTAGGGTGGAGGAATAGGATAAAAACAAATCACTTTAGTGACAAAAACTTTGCACCCATCAGTTAATGCCCCAAAATTCACCTTTTCTCTAAAATTATGGGTTGGTTTCAGAGATAAACTTGTGTTTATTCACTGGCAAGCACCTTTCTGTGGAACTCTGTAGGTAAACTGTTGGAGAGAAAGAAAAGTAAGTTATGTATGGAATACAGGGGTATTATTTAGAGTTTTAAATAGAAAATCATAGAATGGATAGGGTTGGAAGGGACCTTAAAGATCAGAAAGGATCAAAGATAGGAATCATTTGAGGGAGGTGGCAGCAGCAAAGGAACCCTGAGGGACAATTCCTGGGTTAAATTGTCCAGGGAGTTTTCCTGTGAGATCTGCTGGATTTGGGGCTGCTCTCAGTGAGGGGACAGTGCTGCAGGTGAAGCAGCTCCATTTCCCTCTGCACTGCACACCTGCACAGATGTTTCCAGATGGCTCCATTAGGGAAATCTGCACATTGGAGACAGGGTGGGGTTTTTCAGAAGGGTGTCTAATGTGGCAGGAGACACTGGATGTAGGGGTGGTTACCCTAGGAGACAAGAACCGAAGGCCACCCAAGAACCAGGACCCGTGGTGGATCAACCCTGAAGATTGAGGGCTTCCCCCTCCATNACTCTGGACCTATTTTTTATTTTTTTGATATGGGAAGGTTCTTTTACCACAACTTAGCTCTGTGCCAGGTACTTTTACCTTCCTCCTGTCAGTTTTTGATGCATTGTTGTCCATGGAGTTCTGGCCACGTTCCTTTGGTTTTGTTGCCTTTTCAAATAATAAAATACATGCAAATGAGTATGTAAATTGCCACCTATTTACTTGGCAGCCTTCAAGAAATCTTTGCTACTTTTTGGTTTGTTTTTCCTTCCATGGTAACTGAGCCCATGTCAACCTCCACATTTTTCTGGGGAAGTTATTCAACTTTTCCTCCATCACTTGGTCGAGTGCCCATGTCGTGAGTTGCAGAAAGAGAAAATATTCCTGTTGTTTAATTCCTTTCTATACACCCCCACTAAAAATGAGGGGGGTTTTTTTGCTATATATATTATGTAGAAGTGTGTTAAAGGTTGGAAAGAAGCTGGAAGTGCTGCGTAGAAGGTTTAAAAAAGAAAGAACTTCTTATTATTCTATGAATATTATTTCACAGAGTAAATACCAACTGCATGCAAGGGCAGGAGCACTGAGAATAAGGAGAGTCAACACATGCAGCCATGGAATTGGGATTTTTTTGCACCCAGATCCTTTGAGGAAATAGGTATTTTTTATCTTAATATTTGTGGTGAATACTGATATCAATCACACCTCCTTTTGAATATCCCGTGCAGAGGTTTTGCAGTATTTTAAGGGTTTTTTTACTTGCACATAGAAATTAATAATTGGAGTGTGATCATGCGGAAAAACAGCAAGGGTTTTGCCCCACAATATTTAAATTTCCAAATCCTTTAAAAATGGATAATGCCCAGTGTTGGCATCTTTATTCTCCTATTGCAAATTCAGCGTGATTTGTGAAGGGAATCAAAATTAAAAAATATATCCCTGGTCCTAGAGGCCTGGTTTGAGTGTAAATAGAGTTGAAAAAGTCCTGTGCCTGTGTCTGCATGTCCCAGGTGTGCAAAAGCTGATGATGGATCTGACTTTTTTTCTCAAAAACTCTCTGGGAAGCTCCAGCACAGATATCATTATTAGCATATGTTAAAGCAGAGCAGAAAACACTCTTTACACAAGAGCTGCTGCTGGAGTGATCAAATCTCTCCATTGCTGAGGGTCAGAATGTGCAAATTAACACGAATATTCACGAATTAAATCACTGCCAGGGAATGGCCAAAGGTCTGCAGCAAACAGGGGCTGTGTGGTGTTTGTACCCAGCAGCCTGAAGGACAGGATGATGTGCAGTGCACAGGAATTATTGACTCAAAGGAGAAGAACATGAAGCAGGCATTTAAAATTCAAGTCTGTAATTAACTTACCTCGAAATGATCTTGCAGGGTTGATATTGCCAAGGGTTGTGGGGTTGAAAAGCTGAAATTTTCCTACTGAGCAGGCATGGCTCGGGTACAGAGTTAATCTGGAGGGGAAAACACTTCAGTGTTTGGAATTCATGGTGCTTGTAATAAAAGAAAGGGAAAGAAGCTGCAAATCAGGGCATGTGACAGACATTATCTAACTCTGTGTGTGCTGAGAGGGGGAGAGGAACCAGCATTTATTGTCGAGTTAAAGCACCAAATTGAGAAATTTGCAGAAAGTTCCTCGCTGTGAACAAGGCTGTAGGTTTGAGATAAAAATAGGTAGAGCTGGGGATGTAACTCCAAATTATGTAAGCTCCTTTAATGCAAGGATTTCAATCCTTTTTCAGGCAGGAAAACTTGGTGCTTATATCGAGTTTTGATATTGGCTTGGTTCTATTTAGGTTGTTCTGTGACTCTCATGATAGAGTCTTTAATTTCAGGATTTTTGTGCTTTTCCAGCCATGGAGGCAAATCTGAAAAGTCAGAAAATCTGAGTGTGCCCAGCTTGTCCTACAAGAGGGAGCTGGTTCCACCCAAGGTGGGATGGGCAGCATGAGGGGCATCCCTGCCCACAGCAGGGAGTTGGAATTGGAATGATCATCAAAGTCCATTCCAACCCCAAACTTTCTGTATTTCTCAGAAAAGATGTTTTGCTCGCTCAAGGCATTGATGCAGATCAGAAAAACACAATTTAACAACATATTTTATTCTTGCTCGTGGCATCTCCTCTCTGTGAATGTTTGCATCCCTACCTGTACCTGAGAAGTGCTGGGTGAAAATTGGCCTTCCAAGAATATGAGAAAAGTTATAACTTCACATGGTTTTCCCCTAAATAACCCCATTTTCCTCCTGGAAAACAAATTATCTTCAAGCTCTACCTTCATTTCAGACCACTGAAGATGCATGAACTTGTAATGTTTTTTCCCAGTGTTGCCTTTTTAGCTGATATTATCCCAGAGTGTTGTAAAAATCTCGAGAATATATTTTCAGATTGGAAAATTGCAGCACTCTGTTTCAGATGTGTTGAAATGTTGTGTTGGAGCACCAGTTAAATGGCTCTTTGCAGTTTTTAAACAAGATGTGAATCCTGACATGTTTCTGGTACTTCTGTTTTGATTAGTCACAATTACCCAACAACAAAAAAATATTCTGCCAGGGAGTTTTTGGTTGTCCTGTTCTGCTTTTTTTTTTTATTTTTAAGTGTAATTTTTCATCCATCTGGCTGCTGCTAGCCTTATCCTTGGATCTGTGCATCTCATGACTGATTTGAAGCATTTTTATTTTCAGCCCAGCTGCCCTGCAGTTCCTGGGTCAATTGGTGAGAAATGCCACTCCTGACCCAGAGGTGTGGCTCTCACAAGAATTGCCTGGGGGTTACAGAGGGAGGGAATGTGATTTTTTTAGCTATTTTTAGGCTTCCAGATCTCCTTTGTTGAGTGAAAGTTAGAATAACCCTGAATATGGTGGTTCCAGCCCTCATCATACTTCACCATTCCATGGTTTCTTTCAAAATATTTGGGAGCGGATGGATGGGCATGGTGATTTCACAGAATCACAGAGGATTTGGGTTGGGAGGGAGATAAAACTCATCCAGTTCCAACCCCCTGCCATGGGCAGGAATTCCTTCCACTGTCCCAGATTGCTCCAAATCCCATCCAGCCTGGCCTTGGACACTTCCAGGGATGGGGCATCACCAGCTTGTATCTCTCTGTGGGATTTTCTTTATGGCAAAGTGAACCCTGAGAAGAAATCAAGCCCTTATTTTAGCAAATGTATGGAAACTTTGCTAAAAACCTGAGCCCCACATCATCCTCCCCATTTAATCTGATATTTTCCAGATTTGCATTTTAGGGTTATTCTGAATTGTTTCCTTAGGTACTCCCTTAATCAGTATTGATTGATATTTATCAGTAATTCTGAATTGTTTCCTTAGGTACTTCCTTAATCACTACAGGTAGTGCTGGAATGGGGGTGAAATAACTCTTCTGGAATAGATGAGAAATTGTGGAATAGATTGGAATTTGATGTGCCTGTTTCACTCACAGTTTCATGCAGAACAGCTCGTGGGATTCTTTTGGGTCTTTCTAATTATTCCCAGCAAGTTTGCAGTGTGCATTTGTGTAAGGAGTAGGTGGGATAGCACATTCCAGAAAAAATGTGCGCACTTGGGCACTTGCTCAAACAAAACTTCTGAAAATGTCCAAAAATCCAAATTTGCTGAAAGCCAGAGTCAGAATTGAGAGCCTGAAACCTGACATTGCTCCCACAGTCTTTGCTACAACAGGAGTGGGAAGGTGGGGGATGAGTTAATCAGCGAGTTGCTAATTTACCTTTAATCAATAACATCCTTAATAAGTCCATGTTATCAAAGGCTGAAGCACAAATTGCTCTGCTGCCTCCCAGTACTGCACACAGCAATCAGGGTTCACACCACGAATAAAACAGATCTAAATTCCATGATCATCTCTTGAAATGAGCTCATGGTCACCTCTGGCTCGAGTTCTTTCAGTTGCCCTCAGTTGTCACAGCAATGGGGACCCTCTCCAAGGCCTTTCCAGAGGGATTTTATTTTGGGCTGGAAGGGGAATTTAATTGATGCTTTCCTGATCCTCAGACTTTCCTCATCCACGTGGCTCCCACGTGAATTCCCAGTTCAGTTCCGCCCTCGAATGGGAACAGTCACAAATCCAAATGCCTTGCTGAAGCTGCACCAAGTGAATTATGTGGGTAACAATATTTCATCAGCCTTGGAAGGTGGCTGTGTTTTGTCCAAAGCAGTAAAATTGTGTAAATGAATCTCTGAGTCACTGTAATATTCATGACTTGGATCTCATCCTTTGGAAGCAGGGGGACAGGGGAGGGAATTGCCTCTTGCCTTGGTGGAATTCTTTTATTTAAGCCTGCAAATGATATTTAAGAAAAGCAATAAAATCCTTCATAGGTTTAAGTAATTTCAAATATTTTCTGTCAAAGCTGGTGAGGGCCAGTCCTTTCTGCCTTCAGCTCCTTGGATTTTCTGTTTTTCATGAGTTTCATACAAACCTGGGGATTACTTTGGCCACAGTGGGTTTGGGGTCATCATTTGGGGTCTCTCACACCCTTTGGTCACTTGTGCCACGCTTGGCTGTCCTGGCCATGGCTGCCAACCCTCTTTTTCTGCCTTTATTGTCCTTTAATTCCTCTTCTTCCATCCAGCTGGTCCCATTTGCTCCCATTAGTGCTGCAATTCCTCCCTACCTTGAGCAGCTTTGAAGAATAAACCTCAGAAACAAGCTAAGTACAAAAATAAAAATAATAAAAGAAACCCACCTCCACAATATTTTAAAGCATTTTGGTCTTGTTTTTCTTTAATTGCATTTCAGTTAACAAATTACTAAGCAGCTCCCTCAGTTCTGTCTTGCTCCATGAGTAACATGGTGTAATAAATCAGACTAAGGATTTTTTAAATGTTTCAAAACCTTGCATCATCAATAATAATTTTTTCCTGCTTTTTCTCAGCAGCCCTAAATTCAATAAGGCTTTAGAGGGAGCCAGTCTGACCAGCACGTGATGCTTTATCAGAGACATCTCAGTGATCTGTGCATCCCTTTTCCAAATGATTTCCTGAAGGAGTTTTGGGTTGAGCTTTACAAAAGGCAGCTTCCTATATTTTCTAGGAATTCCTGCTGATTTTTTTTGTGCTACTTGATGGGAATATTTCACCCCTAAATTCCCAGGTTTCTCAGGGCTATGTACAGTGAATTCTGTGATATAACATCAACAGAGAGTTTTGAATGTTTGATACAAATTCTGGGCTTGTAATGGGCAAAAAGTGATTTTGTAAGTCACCAATAATTGTTAAACACCAAATATTGTCTGCTCTTGCACTGTGAACTTCCATTGGCAGCGAGGTGGAAATGCAGCTGTGGAAATGCAGCTGTGGAAATGCAGCTGTGGAAATGCAGATGTGGAAATGCAGATGTGCTCAGCCCAGGTTTGTTTCTGCCAGCTCACTCACCAAACAGCCTCAGGGCATGGATGAATGTTCAAATCTGATGTAGGGGATGCCATTCCAAATCTGGAATTTGTGGTGGGAATCCTGCTGCCACCTGCTGACAGAGAAGAAAGTGGGTGTCTGCCTGCAGAATCTTGTGATTCTGACTGATTTTTAAAAAGCTACAACTTTTAATTCCCAAATTTTTACTAATCTTTGGATTTCAAGCTCTCTGCATTCCCTCCCTTAAGAAGACATTTGTTTCATAACTTCTAATCTGTTTTCTTATCATAGCAGGTCTGTGAACATCTGTTTGGCATTTCATTTTTAATATTTCCATAAAGTGCAAGTGTGGGTAAATTGCAGGGTGTGATGTTGATGGCTTGCATTTATTGCAGGCAGGATGTGGGGAAGTGGAGGGCTCATCAGCAGGGGAATTTGTGTCTATGATTTTGTATCCCAAAGCATTTAAACACAAACTTTAAGACATCCAGATGTTGGTTTAGTTGGAGCATTTCCAGCATGACTCAGGGATGTTTCTGCCTGCAGTTTGTGTTCTGGGCTGGAGCATCACAGAGAGAGAGGGGGGAGTCTGTGGGGGAGAAGGAAGAGCTGCTGTTGTGGCAAGGGCTGGATAATTCCATATTTTCAGGGGCTTGGAGTTGATACCTGAGCCAAAGGATAACTCTGATACCTCTGATTTCAGTGTGGATGGGTGCAGAGAGCACCTGAGTTCCCAATTAGAGAGGGTGTTAATAACTCTTTAAGTTCCACTTTCAAACATGATCCCCATGATTTTACCTCTTTATAAAGGTCTTGCTGAGAGTTATCTTATTAGGAGATAATAATCTTATTTATAAGATGTAATAAACCTTATTTAGTGAAAATCTCTGCACCACTTTGACTACTCATGCTGCTATAAAAGTTTGCCCAGGAGGTGCAGGTTCCCTGAACCAGGATAATCTGTTGTAAGGAGCTCACGCTCGAGCTCTGCTGTATCTTCACTTCTTTGTGGTTACAAACCCCATCTTTCTAATAGAAGTAATAAGAAATAATGGTTTTACATCTAGACCAAGCCTAGCTATATCAAAATTAAGACTCCTGGGTCCTGATTCACATGTTTTTGAAAACAGAAGTTGCAGAAGTCACATTTCTCAGGTATGGGAGTAATTTTGAAGTAGTCACCTGAAGTCAGTAAATCTGCAGAAAAATGAAGCCCTGGTTTTCCTTATTGTCCATCACTGGAAGGACACAAGATTCAGTTGGAACTGGTCAGAATTTCTGACCCTGCCTGCCCTTCTTGTGGAAAGGTAATGCTGACCCAATCCCACTTTTCTGACAAAACAATGATAACACAAGAAAGCTCTGCTTCTCCTACAAGGGGGAAGGTGTTTAGATAAACCAGGTAATTTTTGGCAGTGACCCAAATACCACGAGAAGCTCCTCAGCACCCCTGATGAAACCCATGTTCAGTTACCCAGCAGAAGAGGGGGGGCTCAAAGCTTGGTGGCTCCAGAGCAATTTAAGAGAGGAGCCAGAGTTAATGGAAGCCTCACAGAGGGTTCACGTTTGGAAGTGTCCTTCTCAATGTTCCTTTTGAATGATTTCCCTGAGTGCTGCAGGGCTGGTGCCCCTGGCTGACCCAGGGTTGGTCATTGTCCCTCAGGGACAGCTCTTCCTGTTGAGTTTCCATCAGCAGCAGGGAGCTGGGAGGGGATTTGTTTGCTGTGTGTTTTGTTGGGATGCATTAGCTGCATTTGGGCACATTCCCTCTGTGTAATGCTGTTGTTAATCCTTGTTTTGGGGCTGGCATTGCAGCTGTCCTGCCCTGCTGCTGTGGGTGCTGTGCCCTGCCTGTGGCACTGCCAGCACTGTTCTCTCACAGGGACACTCAGGGGCTTTTTGTTACTTAGAGGGAAGTGGAGCTTTATGGGGAGATGCAAAGGTGGCTGTGAATCCATGGAAACTGCATCCCCCAGCTCCTTTCTTCAGTGCTCACTCTCTGGAAGTTCCACAGTTTCACTCCTGCAGGATTGACTGGTTCTCACACACATTATCCAAGGAGTAGCAGCAGTCAAGGCCATTCATTTCATGTGTGCAATTGTTGCCTTTCATTCACTACAGAAATCTCTTGCCACAGTCCTTATTGCCTTCAGCCTGAGGCTTTCCTGCTCTTTGCTGGGGTACTGTGTTGAGTGAAGCTGGGAGTGAAGTTGGGAGTTCTGCACCAGCCTGGCTTTGTGTACCACCCAAAAATAACTCATTTACTGCTGTGAGCTGCTGTTTGGGTGCCACTGTGCCAGTGGGTCCTTTCCAACTCAGACTATCCTGTGATTCTGGGATAGAAGATGCCACTGATGACCTGTCTGAAGTAAAGGAGTGCTGGCTGTGATGGGTATCCTGTGCAGATCCCTGCTGGGTAGGCAGGGGAAGCCTGACCCCAGGCAGTATTTAGGTTTAATGCTGCTCATGAGCAGTTCTCTCTGTTAAGTGCTCACCTGCCCAGGAGTTCCACACCTGTGGCTAACAGGAAACACTGGGTTTGTTCCAGCTGCCTCAGCTTTCCATCCCAGTGAAAGCAGGAGGTGTTTCCTGGTGCTTTCCCCATTTTCCTCAGGAACAGCAGACCCCTGCACCAAACCTGTGTCCTTTGGCTCTGACCAGGCTGAGTTCACTGTGTTGGGGCTGTGATGTGCATTTTGGTATTTGTGTCTCTGCCCAGACAGTGCCTTAGACCTCCCATCCAAAGCTGGGCTTACTTTTATCTCTTAGCACTAAAACCCACTATCAAGGAGCACTTATTCTGTCTTTCAAACAAAGGGGTGGGACATAAATCCAGGAGATGAAAAGGGCAGTGATAACAAGGTAGATTCAGCACTGGCTTTGTCCATGAGGTGGGTGGGTGGAT
>VZTZ01031324.1:0-90777 GCA_013400955.1 Drymodes brunneopygia
TTTATTTTTATTTTTATACTTTTCCATTCTCAGCCACATCTTTTTCTTAACCTAAAGGATTTTTGCACTCAAAAAATCTATAATGCCTGCTGTGTACAGAGTTTGCAAAAATTTCTAACGAGCACAAACTCTTAAAACCCCTCTTCTTTTTTTAGATAAACATATTTGATCTTTCCAGTCATTATCATTTTAACTTGCAAAGTGACATTATGCCAAAAAGAAGGAATTCATAAATTAGTTCCAATTTAGAAAGTTTTCTTGTCATTGTATAAATGACAGATCTTTAAAAAGACGACTTAAAATGAAATGCAATAAAAAAAAATTTCACTTTTGTGTCAGGTTTTTCTTTTCTCTCTTTTTTTTTTTAAGACTGAAAGAATAAAACAATGTGCTATCAAAAAAGAAATGAGTGGTACAAAAAAATTACAAATGTGCATGGACAGGAAACTCATTTAAATTCTCAGATTGTTTTAGGAAAGCTAAATTTAGTTGGGACAGTAACAAAATTATATGTAAGCAGGAAACACTTTGCAAAGTTACATTTACTTTTCAGCAGAAATTAATAAAGCAGGATTCACATCCAGCTTCTTTCATCAATCCCTGCTGGTGGCTGGAGCTATTGATGTTTGGGATGCAAACTTGTTCTGCTGAAATCAACTAGAAGTTTGCTAATTATGTTACTGAGCTGATGTCACACCCATGCATTTTGTTTTTATTCTCTTTAAGGACTGCAAAATTTAGATGCAGAGTTGGGTTTGGCTTTCAAATGGCTTTAATGTTTGGGAGCACTTGACTTGAATTCTTTGAGTAGAGTGTATTTCTTTAAAGAATTGATGATATGTGCAGAAAAAGATCATGAGCACAAGTTGATGCCAAGGTGACAAACAGACCAGAAGCTTATGGAAGACTTCCCTCAGTGAAGGGGAGAGAACAAATTTAGGGGTGTGTGAGATTTTTTACACTAGGAAAGAATTCAAGTGAAGCACTACTGCAGGCAATGACCACAGAAAACTCTTGGGGCTCCTGTGTGCGATTCTTCAGTGGATTCATTACTTCAGCTGCTTCTCAGCCTAACATGGGATTTATCAAGGGTCCCACATGCCTGTTCTGGACTTGTGGTTGGCAAATTCATCAAAATACTTATCAATACTTGTCAATGTACTGCAATGGAGCTACTTAAACACACAACCATTGACCTGTAGGAAATAATTTCCTGATATCATCTTGTTTCCTGCCAACTGCCCAGAGTTACACACAATCCTTTCACTCTAAGATCTACCTGGCGTCATAATATTTACTTGCCTTTTTAGAAAGTACATGCTTGGTTCTGTAATACTGAGATTTTACTGCCCTGCTTTTTTATTTCTAGGTGTCTTTTCTGAAAGTTTAATAACTTCCAAACAAATAATTAAAATTAAGTTAACGGGAGCTCTGTTTAACCCCTCAGGTTTGAGCATTCACTTCTTAGTGAGATTCTATTACTATTTTCAGCCTCAAGTTCTGGGCAAAAGAATTTTAGATAGGAGATAGCTACTTTTTCTCACTCAAGAAACCACAGTACTGTCATATTGCCTCCATCACCACACTCCATGAAAGGCAAATAAATTAATTTCTGAGGCATTTTTACCTTGGGCAGCTCTGTAGAAGCTTCAGTTGAAAAGCAAGTCTTTAGGCAAATTAACGATAGCAACATGCAGGTTAAAAAGTACATCTGTCACAAGCCAGTAGATATCAAAATACAATAAAATACTCTGGTGTTTGTATCGCAAATAGGTAGATAGGCTAAGAGAACACTACTTGATGTGCAGATCCACTGCCCTAGTGCTGGTCATTTCAACAGAATCTGTTCTTTCTATCTGAGACAGGAGTGATTGCAGGACAGAACTTATAAGCCTTCTTTCCTAGTGGGACAAAATTTGTTTGTCAATATCTTTTTTTTTTTCGTAAGAGAAAGTTGAACATACAAATTTTCTGGATGTAGTGCCAAGCTGTATTTCAGACAGTCATGAATGAAATGTTAATTCCTGAGTTGCATTTCTCCTGAGTGGTTCTTGGCTACCAACAGGTTCCCTGGTTAGTTTGACCAAATGCAGAGGATTATGGCAGTCATGGCCTTGAAGGACACATTCCCCTTTCAGCACTGGGTATGCAAGGGAAGACCACTAGAACTGGACAGGAACACCCTGACACAATGGAATCAGCTTCCAGTAAGAGTCAATTCAATTATTTGAACATTAGCAGCTGCCAAAGTATAGAGTTCATAGCCTTTCATGGGTTGTAACTTCATCTTCATTCTTCCATAGGAATACATTCAGAATGCGTCTGACTTCTCAAGCAACGAACCTTATTTCAGGGGGGAAATTTGGATCTGAGTCTATCCAGTACAATTTCACGATACTGAAACTGCAGCTGATAGAAACTTCAACATGAATAGAATGATCTGCTATCCCCCCATGCAAACTTTTCTGTTTTTCAGTTCTACTTGTGTAGTAGACCTACTTTTACTGCTTTAATGCCACATTTAAGGCAGAAAGTGAAATGATATTTAGGATAATGTTTTAGTGTCTGTTTCACAATGGTTTTTATTGAAGCTGTAAAGCACTTGCATGCACAGAGAAAAGAAGATGCATTTTGGAAATAAAACTATTAAGTAACATTATCTTGCCATGGTTCATTCCCACTGGGATACAAGAACCATTTGAAAAGCATAACTGAATTCAGTTGAAATATGATAAATTTTTATCTTCATTTTACCACCTTTTCAGCACTGCATGCTGATCAAAAAAGTAATGAAACCATGTGTGTTTATGTTTAGAAGCTTTTTTCTATCATATGTTGTACAATACCTTCATATTCCCTCCCCTACTATCAAAGTAGCGAATAACTTGAGTATAACAGCTTCCTCCTGGAAAGGGGGATGAACACCTATGTTTCCATATCTAATTACCAACATACAGTCCACCAGCAGCAATCAATGTCACAAATGGATAAAGACATGAGCAGAGATGAAAATACACCTTTGCATATCGTCTCAAGAACAAATGGTCTTTGGGTAACAGAATGAAATGGCTGCTTGTATCTGGCACAAAATCACAGAAATACATATCCAAAGCAAAATTTACAGAAACAGCTTCATTGTTGTTTTTCTGGGGGCCAAACCCTAAGCACTGCATGTATCTTCTTTTAGGAAAGCAGACACTGAAAAGAACCATAGAGATATGCCTATTAATTATCTTGAAAAGACTGTTTAGTGATTCTTTACAAAGAAGATAGAAACCGTCTTCTTTAATGACTAAATATAGCAATACTAAATACAATATAAACATAAATACAATACAATGAGTAAAAAATTAACAGATAGTTAATTTAGAGTTAAATTAGTATGTATTTTTGGAATCCAGGCACCCATATCCATTTGTAAGTCACTGGATCTATGACTGATCTGCACACACGAGATCAAAAATGCCTTTTGAAGTATATTGGTTCTCCTATCACCCTTATGAACACTGCCTCATACAAAAAAGTAATATTAAAACGTGAGTACACAGTAGGGAAGCACCATTTCTGCTTTGCAGATGGCCAGCTGAGACATGAAGAAATTGAGTGATTTTTCCATTGTCAAACAAGAAACCTGCATCAGATTGGAGAAAATCTAGGCCTTCTAAGTCTTGGCTGATTTCCTGCACAATCAAATCATTCTTCTGTTCTGGCATGAATAAACCTCTGGTTGCAGATTGGATTGGTGAAAGCATCAGTTCATCATGGGATGAAAAACAAAAAAGAGAAGAACTATCTGACACAGTACAATATAATCTGTACAGCAGTTTTCTTCTCCAAAATTATACCCCGAAATCTCGAAGTTAAATAACACAGTAATTAAAAAAAAAGAAAAAAAAAAGGCAAAAGAAAAATTAAGTCGCTTAGACAAAGAGAAAAAGATGTTTCAACTGAGGCATGAAAATAAATGTAGATAATAATTATCACTTATGCAATGCTTTTTATCTTCAAAATGCTGTATAAATATTAGTTTAAAAATCCTCACAACACCTCAGGAGGTGGGAAAATATTAAGCATAATGTAAGAAGTTATATCCCCATATGATTTAAACCAATTTGCATTCCAGAGCACCAAGTTAAAAAGAAGCTTGGGAGGCTAAAAGAGTTTGTTTAAAGGACCTGAGCTGGCCACATTCTACAGAAAAACCTCAACTGCCACCTAAGAGGACTGTGGTTCTCACAGGCATCCGTGAGTCAGCTTTAATTAATCCAGTTCAGACTCAGCACAAGCTCGGCAGGCAGGGCTCAGCAAGGCTGCACAGCCTAGCCCATGCTCCAGCCAAATCCTGCAGGACTGGTTCCAGGCAAATCCTGCAGAATGGTTATCCTGGACTGCAGTCAGGGAGATGGGGTCACTCACAAGATAGAGCTGGCTCCTTAAAAACTGAGTACCTTGTTCAAAAGGCCATCCTGCAGCTACGACGTGGCACAGGCACATCCAAGGCTGGGGCTGTGGAGCTGCCTCCGAGGTTTTCTCCTTTAGCTCAAAGGCAGCCAAGCAGGCACACACAGAGACTGTTCCACACATGATGGAGCTGCAGTGGAGATGGAGCTTTTGCACCTGCAGAGCCTGCCAAAATAATGTAAAAGGGCAAAAGGGAAGGTGGTAAGTCTAATCAAAGACAACGTTTTGAGCTGAATAAAACACTTAACTGCATGGAAAATTCCATTAGGTTGATTAGATACTTGCCTTAGGGCCCTCTTAAAACACCTGTTAAAAAAAAAAAAAAGATAGCTATTGCAACGCGGCTTAAAAATATTGGAAAAGCAGGAAATGGAGCTTATTAGAGCTCAAATTAGATCCAAGATTTATGTGAAGAACAGTCGGCCTGTTTAAAAGGCCTGCTTAATCCCTAGATGGTTTTTATTGTTTCTATTATTATTATTTATTTATACAGTACCATAGGTATACATGGCACTTTACAGACAAATAAAAGAAAACACGGGTCCTCCCCCAGAGAGTTTACAATACCTGATCCAGCAAAGAGTTAAGTACACAAGTAACTTCATTTGCAGGATTAACCTCCCTTGGAACCAATGAGATTTTTCAAAAAATCAATTTATTGACATGATTATCTCTTCCAGGTCAGACCCTCTTGTCTCAGACATTCAGTCTGAGGCCACAGGTGAAGAACTCAGTTCATGGAGTAACTGCTTGAGTTGGGAGCTAACCTCTGCTGAGCAAACCTTACAGCAGGATTTTATTCCAGGTTATGCATGATAAAGATGAGACAAAGCAATGAAGGAGGGAAGCTAAGCAGTTTTTGTACTGGTAAATTGGCTTCAGTGAAAGTCTTTTACTGGTATTTGTAATACTTTCTCAATTGAGCAAAACTAGTCAGTGATTGAGAAGCAGCTCCACAACATGGCTTGGTGCACAGCAGGGAAACTGGATTTTGTGCTCTCCTTACTGCACCCAGTGTGACAGGGCTGGCTCCCAGGGACAACTGGCCAGAGTCTATCTGCATTCTGAAGCTGTTGAATTGGAACCCTACAGAACATGCATTAAAACTCAGGTGTGAACTCGAAAAACATTCTCTGGAAGTGTGTTCCTTCTCAATTTGCAAAAGAAGCACTTCTGGTTCCTGTTTAAACCCCCACTATTCTGTTGTGCTTTGCCTGGAAGATGAAGAGTTCCTGTTCTGCTCCTTACTGTCCTGATGCCCCTAATTCTGTGAATGGAAAACTGGAGCTACCTCAAGCCACTTCTCTTTTGGAGGGTAGTAATGACTACTCCAAATGTGCAACCCTATTTGCCTGCATATAAACTTTTAATAATGTTCATTAAACTTTATTAGAATTGTTCGTGCAGCCAGATCGGGGTTACAAATTAAAACCTCAATCCTGCAAACACTTATGGAGCTTTATTCATGTAACCAAAAGGGAAAATTTCTCTTTCTATACTCACACACTTAATCTGAAAAGTAAATACAATGCCATTTATTTTCTTATCCTCTGGCATTAAGGTTAAAAACACGCAGGCAGGATAGAAATTACATGTTACTGGTGTTTAAAAAAAGAGACCAACTCCGCAGCCTTTTTGAAACTACATTTAAAAAAAATATCATCATGCGGGAAAACCTTTCTGTTGCAACAGACTAGGAAAAGTCAATGAAAAAAGTGAACTATGACTGTAAGTGCATAATGGTCCACAAAAGCGCTGCCCAGAAGAGACACTGAAGTCTCTAGAGGTGTTACAATGAACTTTCTGGGCAAGGATCAGATCACATCAGAGCCTGATACAAGAACCCAGTGAAGCTGGTAAGAATTTTCCCGTTGCTATGCTTTGAGTCAGATGCAGTGACCAGCAGACTCCAGGACCGCAGGTAAAGGAGCAACCACAAAATCCAGAAAGTTTTTAAAGAAAGCAGACATGAGTGTCATAAAGCCAAGGTCAAACTCCATCACCAAAACAAGTATGTGTGAGAGAATTATACCTCTTTTAATGCTAAGTGCCGTATTTCTGATTATTTATTTGTCTTGGAACAAAAGGTAATTAATCCATTTATATTAAAAAGCATGTTTTTATTCCATTGAGTAATTTCCTTTGAAAAAGAAAAATGTTTCCTAAACCTGTTAACAGTTAAAGCTGATTTTTTTTTTTGTTTCAATCTGAGATGAGGCTGCATATCATTATTCATGCATAATCTGATTCCAACTGATTCCTTGTTTACAATTTGTTTTGTGCATTTTCTTATATAAGAAAGAATTAATATACTCAGGCATAGAAGAAATATGCTCTATTGTCTTTTATTGCAATTCTTTGGAATGTGCCATACATCATCTTTAACTCCCAGTGACGTTCAAAATAGCCTGAGGAACACATGAATAAATACCCATATAAACAAGGAGAAATACACTAATAGTTAAATCATTTAAGTACAGGCTTGCATATAGGTACATTAAGCATGTGCCATATAAGCAGTGCAAATCATGAGCTGAGCCCAAATTTTTGAACAAGCACAAAAATGACTGGAAATCCGTCCAGCTTGGGCGATAAGCGAAGTCAGAGCAGTGTCCCAGGGCAGCGCCTGCTCCCTGACAGCAACCAGACGCCAAAAGCTCAGCCCTTCCCCTCGCTCCGTGCCTGCGAGAGGACCCCAGCACGAGGAGCTCCCTCTTCTCTAAATACGAGCACCCTCCAGTGTGCACACCCAGGAACATCCACCCCATCCCGGGCAGCTGCTCCCGCCGCAGCCCCGAGCGCCGGGGGGAGCAGAGGCGCTCGCTGGCACCAGCGCTGCTCCCCACCAGGGCTCAGGGTTCAGAAACCATGGAGCCATAGAGACAGCCGCTCATCCTGAGAGAATAACTCACATCACAAACACGGGGGAATTTTGAGGCTTGCCTGCAGAGCCACCCTTTCTATCCCTGCCAGGTTTCCTATCCTCACCCTGATTCCCTCCTGCTATTTCTCTTACACATTTTCAATAGTTCTATATCAGGGAAGGTCTCAGAACACCTTGAATCAATACAACCTGCCTGATTCTTTTCCTTTTGACTTTGTCATATTTTTTCTCATGGGGAGTCACAGAGCCTGCAGCCTTTCATCAGGTTTGTGCAGGCAGCTCCCCTGAATTCCTTATATTGTTAATTATGAGCCAAAGGACAAAAATATTTCCCCCTGCTCAAGTACAGAAAAGCGTAAGTGAATATGGAGCACAGTAAGACTCAAAAGGCTATGTCCCATGTAACCCATTAACATTTATTCCTGAGCTTGTTTTTACAACATAATTTTGCTATTTCTTTTTATTTTATATTTTCTGTACATGGAGTCACAGGCAAAAAGTTTAATGTTCAGAATGCTAAAAGACTATTTATCCCTCAGTAGTTAATAATACTGTTTCTTTTTCTTTTATCCTTCACCATAATTATCTTCTTCTCAGCAGCTAGATTGGTTTTTATTTGTTTTTACTATTTAAAAAAAATATTTGCAATTCTCATTGATTTTTGCCTATATGTAATAGTATATTTACATTATTTAACATTTTAATTTTAACAAATTAAATTTCACATATTTGATTTGTCCAAACTATAATCCTGCAAGATTAGTTCTCATATTCATGTACAGGAGAGATGAAACAGATATAATAACTCTAGAAGTAGTGACTGGGTTGTAAAGTTTGACCTAATGAAAGAAGTAATGTGATGAACATTCAAAACGAAACTGTTGGAGGTCTATGGTATTTTAGGGCCTGTCAGTGTCCCTCTGAATGCTGCTCACAGATATAAAAACTGTCTGACCTGTCGAGTAACTAAAATTATGCTTTATTCCTACTAGTCTGTTCACAGAGCCAGATTCTAAGGGCAGCTGTGACTTGGCAAAACCCAGGTCACATCCATCTTTCCCATTTCCAAGTTTCTCTTTCAATCTAAGGTTTAACAAGATATAAAAGATTTCATAGTAAATTTGTTTATAATTAAGAGAATATACTTGCCATCTAAATGTCTGATTTACATCACTATAGGCTTTGCCAGTAACACCTCCCAGCGTGCTAAAACTGGTCCTACATTCCGATGAAGACCACAGTATTTCAAAGGTATCTGTGTGCCCAGCTTCTGCAAAGTTGCCACCTACAATCTTTCATCAGGTAGACTGAAATCTCAAAAAGTGTTTTTTTACTGATAGACTAGTTTTGATGCCCAGAGCCTTAAGTAACACAGCTGCTTTGCAGTCTGAACCTTGTACTTCACCAAGAATGATGGTGTTGACCACACTTCATAGCCAAATCCAGCCCTGCAGGTGAATCTGAGGGACACACAGGTGTCTCTGGAGGCAAATCAGCCATATAAAATTCAATATAATCACATAAAAAATATAAGAAAAAAACACTCCCAGGGAGCTTACTAACAGGTTTTTGCAACCTGTCAAATGTAATGTAACCATTACATTTAGGTTAATCAATAAACTAAGAACCATCACTGTCAATGGTTAGGCAGATAAGCTTCAAGGCTGTATTTTTCAATTATACAATTTTCTTGGATATTATCTCTAATCAAAATACCCTACTTGCTAATTCATGCCCTAAAATGACATTTTAAAAGAGGGAGTTGGATTACCTGACTGGTTTAGAATATAATGAAAATAGAATGATCATATTTTAACATATTTTCAAAAGGAAAACTCAGCTTACTTTTAACTCTATTATTGTGACCTGGTCCCTGTTCACTACCCGCCCCGTGGGCTGCTGAGAGGTCCCATCAAAGCCTTGTCCTTTCCAAGTTGGACAAGACCCAACACCTGAGCCACTCATGGTGGCCTTTTGCTGAACCCCCTCCAGGCATTCCGTGTCTTTCTTGTTTTCTTTGTTATTTACTATTACACTACAGCAGCTATCCCAAAGTGATTAGCAAAACAGAATCCCAGAAGCCAGTGTTGTCTTCTGATTAAACAGATGTTCTCTGCTGGTGGATTCTAGTCTGAAGTTTATCACTGGCACACTGTATTTCTGAATGTTCTCATTCTTACCTTTGATATTTATAGTGTTTCCCCCTCCTCTAGACATTTAACAACTTATTTGCTCACAAGCCACCTGAGAAAAAGAGTTGACATAGTAACATTGTTGTACTTAGAAGTATTAGAAATAACAGAGAGATGGTATTTTTTAAAATATGATCACTGACTGGAGCTGTATAGAACAGGCATAGTTGGAGAATAATTCCCATTCTTGTTCTCCCAGGAGCAAAGCTGTATATTCACTTTTGTTTTCAGTTCCAAATTGCAGGAACGTTCAACTGAGAAATGCACCTATTTTCAATTATGGAACTCTTCTGTGCTCCTGACTACTCATTTCCAGGGGTTTAACTTAACTGCAGCAGAGAGAGGCTGGATGAGAGCAGTGAGAGATGACATCACATCTCTCTGAATTAACAAGGTTACAAACAACTACACTGAGTTCAGTTGAATGGGTCAACAAATATGTAGAACTACTCTTTCCCACAGCCTCCCAACATAAGTCACAGGAACTCCAGCCTTTGGAAAATTCTCCTTTAAAGCAAGACTAATTAATTTCACATTCTTGTTTTTTGTACATGTTAATACCTTTTGTAGGTCCTTAACATGAACAGTCTTTTAACTTTTTAAGTTTTAACGTGTCATATGTCTTTAATAAATAACTTCTAGGGTTGTTTCTTCCATCTTATTTTTCTCCCATGCACACCATACGTACTCCTACATATAAAAATGCTATGCCTTCTCTCTCTATAAATTATAAAGGATTGTCTATACTAAAGATGTTTTACTCTGTTTTATTTAATTTCACTGATTAATACTTTCATTCATTGACCACGCAAATACTTTGAATTCAACCAATGGAAATAATCTCACAACTAAACAACAATAATTTCATTTTTTACATGTACAATGAAAATACATGTACATGTACATTTATTTTGTTAGTATGCATCACGTTTAGAGCTGAGAAACTGAGTCTGGAAAAATAACTTCCATTTCTGACTTGGTTGCCGACTTCTTTTTTTTGATCTTGACTGTATAAAAGACCTCAAGCTGAAACTTGGTGCTCAGGGCTCCTCACTATTTGATTCCAATCTGCTGTGTGAAGGACAAGCTGCCCTTCAGGGACCCTTAGCACAGTGATGTGACAATGGCAGAGTGCTTTGCCTCCTGCCACTCTGGAGGAACTGGAGAAGAAATTTATGCACACTATGTTGGAAGAGCCACTAAGGATAGTTAAGAAGCATATTTTCTGGTGGTTGGGTTAAGGAGTCAGCTGGGCAAGAGCCAGGATTAAAGGAGCTGCAATAACTCAGGGTTGTAGGTCTCAGCTGACTGTCCACAGGTTTGGCTTAGTTCAAAGCCACCCTGAATTTTGGCAAAACTTAGGTTCAGCCTCTTCAAATCTCATTAACAATTTCAGTGACCTGATTGTTACAGAAACATCAGCAAAGCAGCATGCACAAGGAAGGAAATGTGATGTGAGGAGAGATAAAGCACTTTTGACAGATGAGCTTCTTGATCAAGCACATGCAAGTAATAAAGGGCAGTTTTAAGACTTATGTGACCTGGAGTGATGAGAGCTGGTGAGTAAATCTCACTGATATCTCTGAGAGAGGAAACTGTAAGAAACCCCTAATTTGAGTTTTGTGGTACTGAGTTGAACATTTTGAAAGTAGACTTAAAAACTCATAGAAGTCTCAGTTTCTGGCAATAAGAAAGAACTAAAGAACCGGACCTGCTCTCTGTAACTGGCTTCCTACTTCATTTATTTCCCCTCCAAAGGATTGGGCTTCAGTTCCCCTCTTTAGATAAACCATATCAAAAACATTTGGGGGAACAGGTAACTGCAGCAGCAGAGTGTGCAAACCTATAGGTGTTCTCTGAAGAGACCCTGGTGTCAACCACACTCGGAGCTAAAACTTAAAACATCTCATTGTTCACTCTGGCTTTTTGCAAGTCCCACTGAGGCTGCAATGGCAGAGGGGACAGATTTCAGTTTAACATTTATTGATTGATATTTAGTAATTTTTTTTATTCCAAAAATAGGTGCAAGACTGCCAAGTCCTCTAGGACATACTTTTCCTTGCACTTGTTGCTAAGAAAACTGCACCAGATCTTTGGCTGATACAAATGGGAATAACATTCATGTCTCCAGGGCAGAGCTACAAATTGAAATTATAGATTATATATAATTAGTTCACAATATTGTGATGGCTCATAAAGAATTCTTACAAATTAAATGAACCACAAGTGGTCTTACTTTTTCTTATTTTATTTTTTAAAAATATTTTTAACAAATTCCATTCCTTCACACTCCTTCTGGGGTCCTTTCCCAGTCCTTAGAATTCCAGTGGATTGAAAGAAAAGGGAAAAACTGCAGTAATTTTTCAGTGATGCGGCAATACATCTTGGTATATCTAATGGTGATAACAAGAAATGATGAAACTGAAGGGTGTTTTCTGTATTAGTCAATCTAGGTCTCAAATTTTATTTTCTACAGCTAATTCTCACCGTTCCACATTGAAGAATGTAGAGAATAGGATTCTTATAACAACAGTTTAACACCTATTGGTATATAATTAATCACACAGTATTTTCATGACTGACCTCTAGGAGCACAGAAACAGATTTCTCATTATTTTTCATTTCTAACAGGCAAACTGAGTAAGACAGATAATAATGCATTTTCCAAGAGTCATAGATTAAACTGGACCAAGAGCAGGGGTTCTTGGATCTGTTATCTCCTTTAGCTCAGATTGCTGAACCTCTTTTTCTGAAGCGAGTCAGAGCTGTTGAGCTATTGTGAACTGCTCACTCTGCTCTTCAGAAGCACTGCTAATTCTATGCAAAGTGGTAGGATTGAAATGTATGACTTTCACTACTGTTGTCCATACATTGAAGTCCTTTTTGTTTAGTACTAGATAACCGAAGATAACATCTATAAAATCAGTAACACCACATAAAATTACCCCTCTTTGAGAAAAGACCTGTTCTGCTAAAAACACAAACGGACTCCAATGACATAATTTTGTTACGGAGCCCTCTCAGTGTTAGTGTGCAAATGACACCAAGAAGTAAGAATTCTTTTATATAAACCTTTCTCTGCTTTACTGGTCCCATTCATGCCCCACTCTGTTCTCAGAAGGAACAGAGAGATAGGAGGGAGAGAGGGGCATGTCATGGTCCTGTGCCACTCAGGTCCTCGAGCTGGCCTCACATTGAGCAGCTCCAGGGCCAACAGCTCCTGTTTCAGAGTCCTTCCAAAAGGATGGATCTGGGGCTAGCCTGAAAAACACAGTCACCATTTTTGTATGAGACTGGTTGCTGCTGCCCAGACTGCTCCTGTGTAATTTGGAGGATAATCTGAGCCAAATGAGGAAGATATTTGCATTTTGCAAATGACTGGCAATAGTCTAAACAAGAGATTAAGATGACTATATAATTTCTTTGCTCCTTCACCAGAAACAACTGTTTATATTTACAAGAAATCTCTTATGTGAACATTCATTTCCAACTAAAGCTGTTCTACCATATGGGTCAGATATTTATTTTCTCAAAAAAAAAAATCAGTTAATTTATGATGGAATATTTCTTTGGCTATTTCTATAGAATGACAGGAGACTGATAACCATAAGGTTATATCTGTACAAAGAGAAAATGTCAATACCTGTTTGCTGCAAAAGATCTGAAATTGCAGCTAGTAACCTCAGGTTATTTGAAGGTGGAAAAGGTATAAATTTCCTCAATCTGCAAAGCTATGAACTTTTCACTTCAACTGCTCTTTTCATTGTGTTCACCAGTTGTAAGTTAACAGACATTTAGAAAGACATTTCTTAAACCAGATAGATTGTTATTTAGGATAACTAGCATTAATATAATGAGAAAAAAATTCCCAGTTTTGATACAGAACTAACAGACATGAAAAAACAGAGACATGAGAGGCTAAATGAAATGGGTCTATTTCTAACACTCTAAACCCTTCACCATCATTCTATTGATATGGTGACTAAGCTTTATCAGCCATACAGCAATTGTTGTCCTTATTTATTTTTTGTGTTGTCAAAAGTTTTCAAGTGCAAAAATGCAAAAGTCTCAATAATCAGAGGAAATGGTGAAAGTTCATCTCTGTGAAATTAAAATTAAAAAAAACAGGAAAAAGAAAAATGGAAGGAAGGAAAGAAGGAAGGAAAGAGTTTAAAACCTAGATGTTTAGACAGCCCTGCAAGCCCCCTTGTGACCTTACTCTGATATTTAACAAAACATTAATCTTCTTGCCAGCAATTATAAAGAATACAGTGATGTAGCTGGGGCTCAGTGAGTGAGTAATAGTAATTCCATTGTTCTCTTTTATTTATGCCTTGGCTGTACCAGGCAGATGAGGTAAGTTGGGGCTTTTTATATGTTATTATTCTGAACTGGCAATACATAAAGGCTGATTACACAAATATCTGTCTGTTTCTGAAGCACTGTTTCACACCTCCTTCCAGCTCATGATCAAAGCGTTTCAACATTTTATTATGAAATCATGAATCCGTTCTTAGTTTGCATATGAATTATAGCTTTTAAAAAAAACCCCACACTGGTGTACAACAGTGACAGTGCCTTTTGAACCAAGGAACAAAACAAGGTGTTACACATTACTTCTGGAAGGCACTGACTTGCTGATTAATTCTGTTTGCTGGAGCACAGTCCAACCTCCCTAGTGCATACATAAGCCTTGAGACCAAAGATATTTTTTTTTCTGTGAATAGGCCAGTGATTTTTTTCCTCTTATAAGAAAGTGAGCAGTATTAAGAAGTTGAGAAAATGTTGTCATGTAGCTGTAACCAAAACAAAACTACAAGAGCTTCCCTCTGCTTCTCTGAAAAGCAGTAGCTATTCTAAAAATGGAAAATAATCCAACTGTCCAGTTAACAGCATCCCACTGTACAAACCTTGCATTCTGAAAGTTGCTGAATGGGTTCCAGCCATGAGCATAAAGCACATCAAAAGGAGACAGTGAGGCAGAACTCCCTGAGCCATACACAGATGTCCTGCACCTACTTCTTAGGAGAACTGCTATGGTGTCTTTTAGATTCACCCTTACTACATTTCGAGGGTCCAAAAAACTCTTGATGTTCAGTCTTTCTGCTTCAGAAAGAGGAGGGGTCAAGGTATCCATTCTGATTTTGTACCTTCTGAGAAACAGCATTTCAGAGTCACAGGACTGTGAATCAGATATAAGACTAATACTGAGTTTTGGAAGAACAGCATCCAGTTGCTGATGCTCCTGCAAAGATGTGACATTCCTGTATGACAGATACACCCAATTGAATGCCACTGTTGATCTTTTACATACACCAAGTTTTCCTCACAGAAAAAAGCACCATTCCTGTAAAATATGCTAAGGATTTCCCAAGTTTGTTTTGTATCATACAGATATGAACTGTGAACAATCTTATGAATAGAAATAAAATTTTATTAGGGTTTACTGTCAGTGATTTGCAACTATTAATTTTGTTGAAAGCCATGCCATTTCTGTCACTTCAGTCAAAGCAGGATTTGGTCCATAATTACTGACCTCTTCTATTTGAAATTACATCTTCCCCCTCTGTTCACTTCTCTGTATTGGCAGAGGCTCATGCAGACCATCTTTATAAACCTGATAATGTCACCAAATCAAAATTTAACATTGGAGGGTAAAGAGAAACTACTTCTGTTCCATGACCTGCCAAAAGAATAATCTAAAGTCAGATTGCTGCACTTCCTCACACAGCTGTACAGTGAAAGATCATGCAGTCAAGGCAACAGCCAAGCTGGGAATACTTGGTTTGTTAAAAGATTTTTTCAGATCATCAGTAGGTGGCTGAAGTGATTAAACTTAATACAGCATTTGTTTTCTGAACAGCTAAAGCCTTAGCTTGTTACACGGAACAGTATTTTCCTCTTGGAGTAAACCCATGGAGGTTATCCAAAAGCAGATTCAACCCAAAGGCATCTCGTGTAACCTGGCTCTGCCTCGCTGGGGGCTCTGGGGCTGTGAACACTCACACATCTTTTGTCATGATATCAGCCAAGGAGTTCTTTTGCCGGCCAATTCAACGCATTTGAAACATTTTGTAAAACTAGCTACCACTTCAGATCTTCTCTGTGAGACAACTCTGAATGTGCATCTTTGACCTTATCATCATTTCTTCGGCACAGTCTAAAACTGGTTGGGTTTAGATTCTGTGCATTTAAGTAATTGCATTTTTTTTACCCTAGCACATTTTAAAGCAGAACAGAACAGCACTGCAGTGTGTGAGATTAGCAAATATGCTTTCATCATTATAGATACATTATTATTATTATTGAAATTAATTAATTAATATATAAATCCTCCATGTGCAGACCTAATAAAAGTGTCAGACCAAAGAAGGAGAGATCCCTGTCTGAATGTCAAACTTCAGAAAATAATCCATCTGGTTCTATTCACAGACAGACAGGCCATATCTCAGAGTACCTTGCAAAATCAATGCTCTCCATGCATGAGACACAAACTCACAAAGGCAAGAATTCAGAGTTGAGCCTTAAGCCCTGTTCATAATTTGTTTCATTGTTCCAGCACATATGAGATATGTAAGACCCCCAGCAGCTTTGAGGCTCCTGTTCTGTTCCTGCACAATAGGGGTGAGTTAAGGATTGCATTGTGTCCATATCCCCTCAGTTCTGGTGCCTGTGGAAGCTTTAAAGAAGATATTTAAAGTTATCTGAATGAGATTTTATGATAATGTTGAAACAACAAAATAATATTTGGGAAAAGCAATAAAATCCTCTTTCAAATGAAAATCCATTAAAACTGGCTCAGTATATTATGCAACTCATTATGTGGCATTACACCGTTCTTCTGAGCTATGAATTTACATAGTACTGGAAACCAGAAGAGAGAAGAAAAAACACTTGTAGCCAATTCTGTAAGAAAAATATTTTTAATTTGAGAAAATATACTTTTGCAGAGCAGACACTTATATGCTCAACCTAGTAAATTTCTACTTCAAAAACTAATTTTATGTAACAAAAATTTATCAAAGCTAATGTGTATAATTTGGTTTTACCCATTTTTTACACTATTATCTTAATTATTTTGTAGTCCCATGAATTCCAGACTTTACAGGATAGATTGCACTGGCTAGACTCTAATGGATCACAATGACTACTTTTAGAAACATTCCTGTGTTACATACACAGAACCCATCACCATAGAGTATTTAAATAATATTAAATCCATACAGAAAAACAACATAACTAGACACAGTTACCAAAACAAGCTGCATTTGAAAGGCTTAGAAATCCTCACTTTTTACCTATTTTCTACTTAAGTGTATAGAACATAAAAGCCTTTCTGTAAAACTTGTAAAAAATGATACTTTCAATATTATCAATACAGAATTAAGTTACAGGTTGAACAAAAATTTAGAGTGCACCTTGAGGCAGGCAGAATCAAAAAGGTTACCCAGGAACACAATGGGATTGCATTATGCTGATGCAATTAACATAATATACCATTTGTCACTTTGCTGGCCCATGGAGACTTGTATTCTCTGCCTGGAAATATCTGATGGTTTTGCAGGTTAACTAGAGATAAGATTGTACACTGTTCTAGAGCTCCAGGTCAAGATGACTTCTAGGTCTCCCAAAACTGGAACATGTAGAGAATTTTACTTAAGTGTTGCTGGCTTGAAGATATTTTTAAGAATGAGAAAAGAGCCACAAGTTCAGCACAACAGTAGAAGTCCTAGAGCCCAAGTTATTTTCATTTCGGGTTTCTGAATTATTAAGGCCAAAGGACTGTAATGAGATTTTATTATCCAGAACTAAAGTTGTAAGTAACAATGGTTTAAGAAAAATCCAAAAGAAACATAAGGTGGAACAATGTGTTCTTCTGGGAGTAAAACAATCTTCAGCTTCTTTAGGATAGGTAGATGCTGCTTTCTGAGGGCTCTGGCTGCACCAAACTTGGCTGAACTTCTAAGAAAAGCAGCTATACTTCTCTTTTGAATACTCCTGCTGCCAGAATGCTGAAGGTACCCTTCTAATATAGGAAAGTGGACAGGGAAGAGCAAAGGAGGAGGATATAAACACTGCCTGATTAACACGCGTGTATCTTACTTTAAATTTTCTGAGAAATGTTTCATTTCCTCTTGTCTCTCCAGCTGCACAGTTACTAAATTTCTACAAAAGAGAATGAGGAAAAACTGTTATTTTGGGGCTCTAACTTGGCATTCAACACTTGAGACTTTTGTTGGTGAGGTAATCTTAGCTTGCCTCGCACTTGTTGCTGCCATATGGAATTTAGAGCAACCTTTGACTCTGGTTTCTTCTCTCTTTCCTATTCCGATCCTACGATTTCCACTATCAACTGCATTTCATGCACATTTTCAAGCTGTGCTTACTGTTGCAGCAATATAGCTAGGTCAACTTCTAATCAATTACTGTAAGAGCCTTCCTGACAAACTTGCTACACTTTTGCTCTTGAAAATGGAGAGTTATGGGAACCAAGTAGCTCATGTAATTTTCTGTTTTTCCACAAATTTTCCCATTACTCTGATGTTGATTACATTTCTTGATTTCAGTCATGTATATCACACTGGTGCTCAGTTTGCTCAGCCATTCTGCAATACAACTGAAAAATGCAACCACAGAAGCATTTGATGATTTTGTAACTTTAAAACAAGCTGTTATGGCAAGACATTTCATAGTCTCACACAAGAATGTAGAAAACTGAAAGGTCAGAAGGTCTCTCATGGCACTCAGCCTCAGAGGCATGTAAAAGATCAAACACACACATTCTCAACAAAAGGTTTTCACTCAGAATTTGAAGTTCTGCTCTTGGGCACACTTGGACCATCACTCACAGAACCCACAATTTAAGGTTTTTTCCCCCAATAACACCATGGGTTGAGCAATCTTCCATTCTTCTAGCACAACTGGTCACTCCTTTTTCCAGTGGCCTCATCTCTTTTGCCCAGTATATGAGGGAGCTGGAACCCATTCCTAAAGTAATTTTAAGATATTTTTTCCACCTTTGCATAATATTGAAAGGAAAAATTATCTTCTACTGAGGTTACTCTACATTCGCCCAAGGAGCTTTGAGGTCATGTCACAGAACTTTTAACAAAATAACAAGCAATCTTTGTTCAAATAAATAAGCATTTAAAATTGGGTACAAAGCTACCAAGGTGCCAAATCCCTGCCTCATTCAATGAGATTCTGGTACATAATTCCCATGGTCTGCACCTTGGAGACTTTGGCACAGAGGAAATGAGATGAAATTTGGTTTCCCATGAAACTTCATGTCATGTTTGGTGCAGGAATGGTTTGGCAAACACACAGGCAAAGACACCTGACTGCCACAGGCAGGGAGGTGAGCATTAACTCTGCAGCTTCTGCATCAGACACACATTGAACTGCTGAGCAGAACAATTGTAAAATACTTTTAAAAGTTAGGCTCCAAATGCATAGAAAATGGCTATGGGATTAAGCCATATACGATTTTTAAAGATATCTTTTGTCTCTGTAGCATCTGTTCTCATTATGAACTCATTTTCTTATCTACGCTTGGGTCCATTTCTTAAATCTGAACACAGAACAAATATTTCCACAGGCTTCCATGGGTAATTGAGTCTGAAAATAATACTTTCAATATGGTTAATTCATCAGGAAAATAAAAAAGACATTTGCACAATTTTAGTATGTCTCTTCCTTTAGTACTTCTCTTACTTTACTGTAAATGTAAATTTACATTACTTTGTAAATCATGTTTGTATTTATCTATATAATCTCAGCATCTTTAACAAATTAGCAATAAGAAGTATCAGTGAAAAACAAGTTATATCCACTTGAAATAAATTAAGATGCTATTTATATCTGATACACATTCTTCCCAGTCGTGATGGGACTGATATAAGACCATCACTTCAGTCAGATATTCCTGTCTCTCAGACATTTACTTGCTCTCTCTTGCCAAAGTCTCTTGTTAATAGTTCATGAAAGGTCTTCCTAGAGACTGATATGCTGCACAGGGTCCTTAGCTTGACTCTCTTTGTTCGTGCTGAGATCATGTCTACTGATTTTCTAGCTCTTCTCCTTCAGGTTCTGTGCTGCAGTCTCTTCCTTTTTGAAGTTTCTATTTTCATAGATGGCCATTACTTTCTTATATTTAATTCCTCCTAAGTGCTGTAATTTCCCAAATGTTTTTAATTCCATAAGCTGTTTCCTGTGATCTTCTCCAGACTACTTCTCAGCATGGTTTTCAGCTTTCTCTGGGGCTATATTTTTTTTTATCCACCTCTTCCTCTCCTCTCTCTTCCCTCAGCATACAACAGCACTGGCCTCCTCCAGCCATAGCTCATTTGTCTGTTTAGCATCTGTTTGTCATTCATACCCCTTGATGTTAGAACACTCATCTTTTTCATATTCTCATCTACAGCCCACTGTGAATAGTTGCATGATGCCTTAGAGCCACCAGAAGCATTCAGTGCTATTTCTTCTATTAGGATATTTGCATCTTTATCTCCAATGCTCTCCTTTTTCCCTGGAAAGTTTTAGTATTGTCATCACTGCTTTGAATTTACTGTTTCCTGCAGCTGATCTTTAATTAGAAAGCTGCAATTGGACAGTGCACTTGCAGAAGCCTCACTTGTCCAGACTCCATGTATTAGAATCTGCTCCTAAATCCAGAGTTTGTCAAAATGCAGGTCTTCCATTACTTTTATTACAGATAAGGGAGCCCACCGAAAATGCCCCAATTTGTCCCAATACTCAGAATTCACAAACACCACAAATAAACTGCCATCACTTCATGGACATAACATTGGAGAATTTACTTTGGGTACAACAATTGCTAAAATTGGTACCTAGTAGCCATGCTCTTCTGAGCTTTCTCAGTTCTGTTTCTGTGCAGCTGTGAATCAATGCAACCTAAACAAGGTAAAATTCTTACAGAATGTTCTATCCTGAGGCTAAGTGATTTTTTCCCCCATTGCCCTGAAATTATTGTAATCAGCATTTATTCTTGAAAAATCTCGAAGGCCATGATCATGTATCAAGGCCCAGTTGTGACACATAAATACACCCATTTTCTATACAACATAAGAAAGCTTGCAAGCCATACATCTGAGTGATATAGAGAATACAAAACAGATGAGGAGAGCCCAAGGTAACAGTGAGATGATAATGACTGGTGTAATAAGCAGTGCTACTGCACCTCAACTGCTTGGCTATGATTAAACTAATATAATAACTGCTACCATGCTAAGAAAAGGCTTTAATAGCAGAATGGTGGTTTATTGTCTGCTCTCTTCTGTAATTTACTCAGCGCCAAAGTATTTATTAGAAACATATTTATTGTGTACTCACTTTTGGATGTGCCATATGTTCCTCTACTGATGATGTAATAATTTGTGTTTACTTTTTTTTTAAGTGCTGTATAAAGAGACTAAAGATGAAACTGGAACAAGTCACTAGATATCAGTGCTGAATGTGAGATCAGTTTCATAGGAAGACAGTCATGCCTCTAACAAGAAGTTTGCTCTAATGAAATGAAGGAGATCAAAGATGATAGAAAGCAAAGCTACGTAATGAAACAGTGATTTAAGAAGCCTGGGACATTTATTTTATTTTCATTGTAAGATAAGTTACTTGCCTTACAGTTTGGTATTGTTTATTCTGGTTCTGTACATGGTTTTGATTATATTAATTACATTATTGGCCAAATTTTAAACTGTTGTAAATCAAAGTTACTATTCTGACTCCAGTGAATGACAGTGACTTAGACCAGCTGATAATCTACCCTTCAATGCCTTACAAATGCAGGATAAAGACTTTGCAAGCCTTCTAAAAGTTTGTTTGTGAAAATGTTACAATTTATTGCCATTTTGCAAATGGATAGAATTTCTTGCTGTAAATACTTTAATTACTATTATAAAATGAATTGAAATTTAATTAAAGATGAAAAAAAGCACAGTGGAAATTTTTAAAAGGATAAAACCAGCGAGAAACACTCCCAGATTTGAATGTCATTTTAACAGTAATTTGAACCAACATCTGAAACGTGTTATGTAATTTTAAACATATACTAAAAATTATTTTCTTCCAGCTTAGAGCAAGTGCAGACTCAATAGTTGTTCCAAAGCTTTTAGTTATTTCCTCCCTCGATCTCTAGATGTAAACAAACAAGAATGCTAATTAAAAAAGTTACTTCAGGCAATAATCTTGTCAAAGTAGTTAAAGAGGGTTAGACTCAATTATCAGAAGGTAGGGTAACATCTAGAGAAACCATTCCTCATATAAACACATTGCATTTATTTAATCGGTGATTCTCCAACAGTTTGAAACAAATGCCTTGGATATTATTGAAAAATATTGCTTTTTCTCTTAAAAATACAATAAAGGTGTGTTTGCTTCTCTTAAGGTATAAAATAAACATGACACTGCTCCAAAAGGCATTTATGATGCTAATTAGGAGGGCAGGTTTTACTGAAGACTGTTGTACCCTCAATCCTCTAAATTTTCCTTGTTTCTCATAGCTGTCACCAATGGCTCCATGTGCTGTTTCTCCGCTGTGACAGCAATTTTACTGGGCTCTGTGGAGGGCCCAGCACAAATGGGGAAAGCTAAACCTGATTTCTGAAAGAATTTCAGACCAGTTTGTGTGCAGGCACTGTCAGTGTGTCAACAGCTCTGCTGTGGCCTTCCTTGAAACAAGGAATGTAAACTCAATAGGCTTTATTGGGTTAAGATGAAGGGCTGGACACGAAAGGCATTGCTCAGGGTCTAAGCAGGCTACACCCACATCTGGAGAGCCCTCAAGAAACGTGAGCAAGGCCTTTGAGTGGGCAGAGCTGTGGTGGGGCCATGGACCAGGGCCTCAAGGGGCACCTGCTCTGAAGTTTGGGCACAGCCGAGGACACCTGTAAGATTTCAGCCTGGAAAGCATTTTCAAATGCAGTGCAAGAGCTGGAATGCCTCTTGAAAGCAAGCAAGCCCCAGCGAAGATGGAACACCCTCTTGTGCTGCCATACTGAGGCCATTCCTGGAGCCCCCAGTGAGAATCAGCAGAATCCCTGGGGAAGCTCACAGCTCTCTGTTCCATTGGCACCCACTGGCCCCCATTGTGGGTATGTTTAGGTAGCTCCCTTCAAAATAGACCCTCTCTGTTGCAGTGAGTGACACACTGAGGTTTTGTATTGATGGTGGAGCTCAATATGCAAGTCCAAACGAGGTTAATGTTCTGTAATTTATGCCTTTCTTTTTAAGACAACATGTCCTCATGTTTTTCCAAGAATAGATGTATAACTTAGTCTTTTGGGCACTGATCCATTTTACACATTTTCTGATCTGCCCTTGTGTTACTGGAAAACATTTTCCAGGATGAAAGCTCAGTTTGTGCAAGAAATAAAATCAATTCAGTTGAACAGAGATTATGGTTGCACAAACATGTGTCTATTGTGTTAAGCACAAATGTTGACATTTATCAATATGATTTAGAACCAACCAGATAAATTTCTTCTAGTGAACCAAACTTTTAATAGTATATTTGTGTAACACTTGCATTGAACTTAGAACAGCCAGTGTTCTGCAAAATGTTTCAAATAGGAGTGCTAAAATGGTACATTTCTTTCCCATTGAACAAAGATTTTATGGTTCTGGCAATGGGTTTGTAAGATAATGTACTTGTTAGCCAAAAAAACCACTCAGAAAATAACCCTACTCCTACTTTGATGTATGAGTATAATGACAGGTTTTTTTAGGAATGGCTATGACCCATCTTATTTTTACACATTATATTATTTTTTTTCAAATGTCAAAGACACTTATCTTAGTGAAGGGTTTCTCCATGGATCACGTTTCCCTATTTTTTTATTAGGCTACCCTCAAGATGAATGAACTTTATCTTTTCAGGAAGTTAAATTTTTTATTTAAAATGTGAAATCTTGTTGAGTCTCAGGGTTAAGTGCATGGTTTCAAAGCTGATAGGCTTTCAACATATGGCTCTCTTATTTCTAGCTATATTTAACATTCTTTTATCTTGAAACATTTTGCACAATTTCTCAGAAATGCCTTTTGTTTAAAAATAAAAATAAATTTTTAAGACTCAACTCTCCAGCAGGATATTTCTCTCCTCTATTTATATACAGGACACAACCCTGGCAACAATTTAACTCCAGCAAGTTGGAGAAATTCCACCTGGGCTAAGTGTCCCACAATCAAACTGGCTGTGTGTTCCAGGAGGTGCTTCACTATCAGATGACAACTGAGAACATGTTGCATTTCGCTTTGAATCAAGAGAAATAGAATCATTTATGCAGGAATTTTACATAGGCAAATGGGGCCTTGCTCTCAGACCACTTCATGGGGCAACTTTTACAGAGCCCCAGGTCAGACTGGGATTCCCACTGAATCTGCAACAGTGCACTGCCTTCTAGACTACATACATTTCATTAATAAACCACTCCCAGGTGTTTCCCTGTTAAATATTTCAGTAGAGGAATCAGGACCTACGAGATACAAAACTAAATAAACAGAAAGTATTTGAGTGTTTCAGAGTTAATCATAAGAGAAATGCTAAGACATGTTTTTGGTAACTATGCTACTTCTAATGTCATTAGGAAAGAGCTAGTCCTGAATAAACATGAGAAATTTGAGAGCTACAATAATTAAAACATGAATACAGTTGACTTTGTGATGGCCAGCACTGTATCATTAATGAAAGTGTTCTGTTAAGCAATCTGGATAAGATCCAGAGTGTTGCCCCCACAGAGAAAGCAATACCTCTTGCAATACCTTGCATCAGGTGCATAGCAAGGCTACTTCATCTATTAAAATGACCAGAAATAAACAACTATTGAAGATACTTGCAATTAGGATACTCTTTAAAAGGCAGAATTGAGTGCCACTTCTCTCTTATCCACTGAGTCTCACATCCAACCAGTTGTGCCCTTACCCCTGCACAAGAAAAAAAGGAATGGTTCAAGGTTTTAATGAAAACACAGGCATCTCATATGGCCTAATGAGTCATACACATGTGGCAGCATCCTCCAGCCTCGCAGATTCCTGGGAATATTCTAAACCCTTCCTAGACACCTTCTGTATCAATTTTCTCAACTACTCCTATTATGTTTTTAATGTAGAATTTCTAAAATTATGCAGAAATAACATAGAATTATTGCAGAAATATTTCTACAGTACTGTAGAAATATTTACTGGAGCTGAAATTCAAAATGTGCTTTCACATAGGAGGGCATAATCCCAGAATTTCATATTCTAGTGCGGAGGCAGCTCCCTTAGACCAGTCACTGTAATCTGGATGCAATTAACTTTTTTTTCCAGAAGAGTTCCATTTTTAGAACTTAAGAGTGTTGCGTGAACCTTTCAGTTTTTAATGATATTATATTTTCTGTCAAAAGACATTTTTTTCTCAAATTATTTTTAATATTGCCTTACAATACATAAATTTGTCACAAGAAAAGGTAGCTAAAGTGCATTGCACAGCCCCTTGTTTCCCGTAATGTTCCACTGAATTTCATAGAAATAATCTACTGGAGAACTACTACTCAACATGAATAATTGTGAGACTCTGCCTGCCATGTATCTATCATGATCATCTAAGATAGCCATAGTCCACAGGATTCAAACTGTGCAAAATGGCACAAGACTGCACAACAGCTACAAAAAACAACTAAGATTGATTTTCTAGTACCATTAGGTCTATTACATTCAAGTATGCTAAAAGTGAATAATAATAATTTTTAAAATTACAAATAAAAGTTTAACTAAGGCTACAAGGGCATTAGAAACAATGATGACAGACTACTGCGATGACAGTTCAAAAGGGATATAATTTGTTTGTGAGATTTAAGTATGTGCTACTAATACTTTTATTAAATGGTAAACCTATACTTTGGAGGTTTCTGATCATGACATATATTGGAATTTACATTAAGGAGAGATGGCTACTCATAGACATTACTATTTATAAGTCATATCTCTTTTATGCAACATGCACACTACAGGAATTATTTAAAGGAGTGCTGCTACTGAAAAATGAGTATTGATTAAAAGACAAAAACAATCCCCAAGAAAATTAAGCCTTGAAATCAGACAAAAACATTAAATAAAAGAATGAGCAGTACCCGTAACTTGGAGTGCCACTTCCTAAGAAACACATACAGTAGCAAAATCTATTTTAATTGCATATGGGGACTTTGTCTGGATTATGCCCAGGCACATGACAAACCACTACCAAGTCCCCTGTTGGGAGTAAAGGACAAAAAGGGCTTTTATTTGGCTTGTTGCCACTTCTCTCAGGAACAATAAGTCAGTCACTAGTCACAAAACAAGAGTCCCCTGCATCAAGCCAGCCACCCCCAGGGAGGCTCTGGCTGGCAGCAGTTCCAGGCAGCTCCAGGTTCCCAGTGCCCAGTGCTGGGGGCTGCCAGCCCCTCTCCCTGGCACCAGCTGAACTGGGCTCCCAGTCACCCCCTCTCTTTACAACTCTTCCTCATTGCTCTGGATCATATTCTTTTTAAAAGTTCTTGCATAGCAAAGAGAGGCTGTTTAAGACTCCGAGTCATGAAATATTCTCCTGATTAAGGAGTAGTCACATTCTATATTTCCAAATGGGAAAAGTTTCATTGCCTCTGGCAAGAACGATATGTACAAGCCTACTGAATCATGAGTAGGCTCAGAGTAATCAATGGTTAACTGGCTAAATAAAGGACAAAAACTATCACTGGGGCCCAGCAAGGATCATGATAAAGGACCTGAAGGCTTCTGATTCCATAAGAGCCCAGAAGGTGTAGAGGTCCTCTGAAAAGCTATGAGTTGCACAGTCCTTGTAAGCACTCAACAAGTGCATTTTGAACATCCCACAGCAAAGGCTGACCACAAAATCAAGGGATCCTCTCAGCCTGGTGAAACAGAAACAATCTTAGCTACCACAAACTGTTTTGACAAAAAACGGGGAAACAAAATACAGAAAGAGATCATTTACAGTACACATTTTAAAAATATCTTTTTTAGGAATCTTTGAAGACAGGGGAAGGAGTCCTTTGTCCCTTGTCTTTCTCATTGTGTCATTTGTCATCATGGTACTACCATAAGGACTTCGCCTCCACCTTCTGAATTTCTAATCTGGTGATGTTATTGCTCAAATTGACATTTTATTTCTCCAAGAATCACACATCAGTTGAACTAATGCCTGATAAGGAGGGTTCTTTATGACATTAGTCAACATTTTGTATACTTGCACTAGAACCTGTTCTTTTATCTAAGTATTTTTTTATATGGAACAGAGAATCTTATCAGTGGATTGGTATCATAAATGAGTATTTTTCCAGTAAAACTTTGTAAGTTTTTCAACTAATCTCAGAACAACCATATTTGCCTTTCTTATGGCATGGTATCAGTTGTATATCTTTTAAGATTTTTGGGAGTTCTCCATCAAATATAGTAATATCATCTTGACAGAACATAAAAAAAAGTAAAATTATTATATGACTTCTTCATACATCAGAAAAAAAACCATAACAAGACCATAAAAATTCCCATGCTTATAATTTACCTCTTTTTATAATAATATATTATATGTTCTACGTTTTAATACAACTGCACAATGAGAAAACAGCTGAATTGTTACTTTCCCTTAGAATTGTGTCTGAAATGTTTATAAATCATTGACTCCCACCTTTTCAAAGTTCATTGAAAATGCAATGTGAATTAGTTAGCACACAATGCACTAATTAGCACAACTAATGCTGGTTTATATTTGTAATCCTACCTAGAATCCATCTTTGCATTATTTTCAGGTCAGAAAAAATGCTAAATGCAGTATTTTCATAACTGCAAGAAACAAATAATAGAAAAGCTGTAGATTGGATTTCTCTGCTTATTAACTTAATAACACACACAACAATATAAGCAATTTAACTCCTTTAAACAACTTTGATCCCATCATTGTGTTTCATACCTTTGTTACAAAGTGACAACAAGTTTCAATGCTAATAATCAAAAGTAAAAATAAAAGTTAATAATAAAATCAGACATCCCAAGTGCTAAATATTTAATGGAAAGAAGGATGAGGAAAGGCCCCCACACTTGCACAAACATTGCCTGGTAAATAGTTTTTCACACAACTTCAGAGTAAACATTCTTTGGCAATGAATTAGTTTCAAGTCTTATGCAGAATTGTTAATGCAACATGTCTTAAATATGTGCCTTTAACTGTTTTTGTAATTATAGATCCTGACGCTGAAAACAACACTATGCCCAAATAAATGTGTGCAATTTTGGGGGGTTACTTTTGCAGAACTTCCTTAAAGTTTTGTTTTGCCAGTTTCTCTGATTTTTTACTTTAAATGGTATCCAACGCCCAAGGCAACTCTGATAAAGTCAATGAAATTATACAGGTAGAAAGGACAAAAATGCAGTCTCTGGATTTCAAATAGTGACAACACCAGTCTCACCATTAAGCCTGACACAAGAACCTTTTAATTTAAATGTAATCTCCAAAAGACCAAATTACCAGCAACATGTTCTCATTAATTCCTGTAAGGGATGCTCAAGCTTTGACCCCTTATTGTTCTCCTTATCGAGAAGTGGCTGAGTCATAGTATTAATAAGCCATCACTCATTTAAGTGGTCATTCACTGCTGGGCGGGGAAAAGATAGGCTCATCCTTTTGAAGTGGGAACAGGCAAGCAAGGCTGCTGTAATAGGCTGTGATTATTTTCACTATGAATGCTCTCCCAGCTTTCAAAAATTAAAAGGAGCACTCATTTTCCTGCCCGAGTATTTCTCACACTGGCAAAAAAATGAACACTTTGAAATGTAAATTATTTAATCTTTGCAAACCCCTGCTTCAGAGGGAGGTACAGCTTCATTTACAAAATGAAGACATTTTAGGAAATGATTATCATTGTAAAATTGAGGTCAGCAGGGAGTCTGAGTTCAAACTCTTAGAATATCAGCAGTGTAACAAGTTTGATCTTCCTTACTGCATTGCTTGCATTTGCTTCTCTGGGTTCCAGCAGAGAGCCATTGTCAGTCGGAACTTGTTCCCACTCATTTCCCTTGGTTAAATAAAATAGCTATGCTTATTACTTAGAGTTAGTCAGTCCAATAAAATTTAGGGCAAATCTAAAAATAAAAAAGGGAAGTTGAAATTTATTTTGATTGATGTGTACACTATGTGCATATTCAATTTCGAACATTTAAAGGCTGACAGCACTGAGGATTTTTTTTAAATGCTTAGTTCAGGCAGTAGTGTTGGGCGGTGTTACTATCCTGTCCTACCAAGGTTTCAGAAGGAGACCACCCATAATGGTGAGAGAATATTTAATTTAAAATTTAAACATTAAACCCTTAATCTCTCTTCTACAACATCCAAGTAGAATGACAATTATTGTTGCGGGCATTGTAGGGTTTTGTGGTATCAGTCAGGCTTATTATGAACTGCTGGAGATGATAAATTTGTATAACAAAGGGCAAATGATAACAGCTGCCATATGACAACAGCCATTATGAAGAGCTGCCCTGCACTGATGGGCATCTCAGCTGAAATCAAGGGAAATCTCTCAGAAACGAGGATGAGTCTGAGTGAAATAGAAAGTGAGAAGTTACAGAATTTTATTGGCGATCTTGAGATATGAGCTCATCATCTTTTAATCAATGTTATATACTTATTTTCAGTGGAGTTACTTATCTTTCTGCCATTCCTGAAGAGCCATTTCTGTCTCCCAGCCCGATACATTGAAAGGGATAGCTAAAATCAGAATGTCAAAATGCTGTTTGCATTACAAAGATCCTTGATGCACCCTTGAAGTTACACTTCAACAGGGTAGATGAAACTCTGTTACTGCATGAAAGAAATACATCCATAGATCTACAACATGCAAGAGAAAATAATAAATTAAGGAGAATTCAGCAGCTGTCCAATATCTTGAAAAAGGATAGGTAAGAATGAAAGGCTGCTTGCATTCAGGTTAAAGTGATACAGTTTGAAGTAAGTCTAAAAGCTGGGTAGCCAGACTTGCAGGACACTTACTCAAACCAACCTTAAGGAGATTTGTCTTTACTAATGACAAAACCCAAAATATTACCAGTCATTTTTAATATCCCTCAAAAAGAGAAGAAAAAAATTCTGTAAACAAAACTGCACAATTTTTCAAAATGCTGAAAATGCTGAAAAATGTGTTATAACATTTCAAAGGAGATAAAAGAGAAAGTCTGAACACCATCCACCACATATCCAGCTTCACTTCTTACAGGTTTTTCTGGTTTCAGCAGGTGTTTTGTTTGTGTGCACTGGAGTGTGAGGCAGCTGTTCTCTCGAGCTATGAAGGGCTCCATTATGGGCACCACCCCACTCCCTTTCCAGGGCAAGTTCACAAGCTGGGCAATTGCTGCAGTGGAAGAAAGCTCCACACCCTGGCCTTTGCGCAGGACTTCTTTTTCTTAGGAACTCAACACCTGACAAGTCCTGCAGGTGCAAAATGGAGGAGTGTGACCAGAAACAAGCATGAGAAACAGCCATGCACAGTAACTGAGGTTTCAAAGCACATGGCCAAGTGTGTCTTGCTGGCTCCTGGAAACTTTGCATGAGTTCTGGATAGCACTGGCCTGAAAGACAGCAGTTCAGCAGAAGACTGACTTCTTTCTGCCAATATCACTCCTTTAACTATTTCAAGGTATCTAGGAAGTTTTAGACTTGATGCTTGTAACAGAAGTCTGACTGCAGGAGGTTCTAGAGCTGGATGAACTTAAAGTTTAGAATGTATATATTTTGATGAACTGATACTGTAACAGATAATTAAAAGCTGCTCCAGACTGTAAACTCCCTGAGACAAAGACTATTCCTTTCATTTGTATAAAAACATCCACACACAGCATGGTGGGTAGTAAGATACCCCTCAGCCTTCCCCCATCTCATAGTCTTCAGGAGAGGAGCCAGGTCACAGGAGGGAGCAGGATTCAATGCAGGCAAACTTTACTGAGCAAGAAGTGAAATCCAGGAAATTCACAAAGACTCAGAGATCAGAACTTTTAAGCAGACTATGATTTTAACCAGAAGATTTTTTTATTTTATTATTATTATGAGCTCTTTCTTATTGCTAACAATGCTTAATATTGTGCCTCCCAGTTATTTTTTTCAGAAGGTTCAGGTTTTTTTCAGAAGGTTTAGAGCACAAACACTGCGCGAACTCAGGGCAAGATGTACTAGTGGAACTCTTTAGATTATGCTTCTTTAGCTCCACATTATGGGCAACTAATGCAGTATTTTACACAATATTTTATTTGGAGAAGTTGAAATTGGCTCTGTATGACATCTTCTGAAATCATGAAGCAGGGAACTTAGCTACTTGCCTGGAACTCTTTAGGAATGATCTGCCTTGAACTTCTTAACAAATGCTGAGCTTCATCATTAACTCACTATGTCTGAAGCTCTTAAAAACTGCTCCCAAGTACTTTTCTTAATATTCTCTTCAGTGGCAGATATTTTACACATTAGACCTATTTTTCATGTTAGCCCAGTGATCAAGAAGGCTGATGTAATCCGCTGGGGAACATATATACCAGTTTTCATTCATGCTTTAGAGTATTGTCACAGTTCAGTACAAAGGAATAATCTGATTGTTTCTCATAAAGCAAGAACAAATCATGATTGAAGGATTTCTTCTATTTAAAGCTATGCTTTGCAAAGCCTATTGAACTTGCTGGAAGAGTCATCTCCGATGCCTACACTAACTACACAAAGCTGCTGCACAGTTGCCATTCAAGGGCTAATTTAGTACCAAAAGGCCAATATTGCTGACTTGCAGATTACAAATATCACGAGATATTAATTTATTTATATTTAAATCAGGCTAAAAGATTAAGAGAACTCTCAGTAGATCCATTTACAATTAAAATGAGCGTAAGTTTGAATCACTTTTTTATGATCTGGGTACAGCTGGGGTTTGAAAGAGGTGCCGTCAGAATGATGCAAGGCATTTCCCTTTGACAGAGTAATGCAAAATTTGCGTAAGTGGGTGAAAGAGCATTAGATTATATCACCTCGCAGGTCAGCTGGAAAATACAATATGTATTCTGCTTATGAGAAAGCCGAGTGAAAGGCAGCAAACAGGTGCTGGGGGCTGGGCTTTGGGGCGCCCATGGCAGCGCAGGGGCCGCGCTCCGGCCGGGCTGGGACCCGCGGGGACGGCGCTCCCAGCTTTGACCTCCGGGCAAAGATAACTCTTTCATACCCCCTGTTCCACTTTTCCACTTTGTATCCAAGCCCTCCGCTATAAAATGTAAAACCAGCACATAGAGCACACTGCTTTGGAGGTCTGCCACTTGCATTCAGGCAACCATTTGTACTTTTGCAGGCGTAATCAATCTCCTGTTGCTATCAGCAGGGAGTGGGGCTTTGCTGCTTTATGGCTTAAAAGTAGTTTTGTGCAAATTCTGCTTCCCTCCCCCCTCCCTTTAGCTCCACTACTCACAGGATTTCCAGGGACATGGGCTAGAGCTGAGAAAAGAAGCTTGTTTGATTTAAGCACAGAGGGGTTTTTTGTGTGTGTGTTTATATTTTCTCTGCATCTATTAAGGGGTGAGGGGGAGAGACTTCATTTATATGTTAATATTAGCCGGCACCCTGACTAAACTGACAGAACTATTTCATGGGAAGCTGACAAATTTTGTCAGCTAGGCTATCTTTCCACATCTCAATAGTGGCAATAATCTTGATTAGCAAAACAATTGGGGGCCAAAGAAGTCCTGCTGTTCCAAAGACCCTCTTCTCAGGTTACAGTTTGCTAATGTGATGAATCCAGAGAGTCCTTCAAGCTTGAAAAAATTCCCCAAAGCAGCTGAATTTAGGCAAATGAAGGGAACCATTTTGGAGGCTGGACAAAAGGGGTTAATTTGATCGACCATGTCTCCATAGTCTTATAACAATCATTTACTTAACAAGCATATAGAGAGTCATTCCATGGAAACTGGTGGAGTTAACAGAGGAAGTTCGAATAGAATATCTGTTTATCCCAGATGTGTGGGAATTTTAGCCAAAAAACAACACCACATAATTGCTGCCTGTGGTATTGATTCTTACACAGGAACAACAGCAGAACTAAAGGGCTCTGAGCACGTCAGGAAGGCCTCAGCTACGAAGCAGTCCAAGCTTCCATTTTTATTAGCTTGTTGCATTGCTAATAAAATAATTAGAAATGAACCCTTTCAGGGAAAGTAAATTAACTCAAAAGGTTTGTGCAGTCCTATTTTCAGTGCAATTTAAGGCAACTACTTCTGTTTGCAAAAATAAGGGCTTTTGTAAAATTTTTCATGCATATTCATTCATCTTCTTGCTTTTTATTGTATTATTACATAACGAGCCATGTTCTGAATTACATTTATCCAGCTCAAATCTGATGTGTTTCTTCTAGAGCAATCAGGCTGCATTTGCCTCAAGAACAGGAACAAATAGTTACTAGAAGTGCAAGCAGATGGAAATTTACTTGGTCCAGGTCAGCGTAAATATATAATCATAAAATGGCCCTCCAACTTTTGGGTCCTATTTCCTACTTATTTATGCACGTCATTAATTAATAAATCTGTTCTAAGTTGATCTAAAAGAACATTATTCATGAGATTCTGTTTAACTGTCTGATGCAATTCTTAAACTCACATGGAAAATTTTATTGTAAAAGCACTAACTAAAGCTTCCTCTCTTTTCACACATTTATTCCCCCCCACCCCGCAACATTTTTGAAATAATTTCTTATTCTGTTACTGAAATAAAAATGACCATTCTTATCATGTTTTGCAAGACTGAGGGATTTGACCTGGTGTGTACACACTGGTGAATATTAGCACAAATACACATTTTGTCAGACATCAAATACAGGGTTCTTAAAAACTGCTGAACTTATCTGTCTTCAATGAGTTTCAGAACCAAACCTTACTCATCATACGTGATGCTAGTATGAAAGAGGAGAGGAAGAGAAACTCTGCCATTTTAATTTCTTGTTCTTTTACATGTTGATGGTGCTGTACACACACATCTAGAAGTAATCCACTCTTTAAAAGATGCCAGTTATGATTAGGAAGCTTTTGATACAATCATCAAACTTCCCCACTTCAAGTATTTTCTTGGTAACTTTGAATGATGGAAGTCTCCAATTTCATTAACTTTGTTGTGAACAAGCAAATTTTTTTCATTTTCCCTCTAATTTGTGATTAGGTAGGATAGATTACTCAGAAAAACTCTGTCTGATGGCAGGTGAAATTTTGCCCAGGTTAAAAAGCTTACCAACAGCATGGCACACTTGCAGCCAATGAAGCAGACTTACAAGAATGTGTATGTCCCCACCAAATGTTTGAAAACTCTGCACAAAGCCTCTATTTTTTCCACATTCTGTGCTCAAATCCAGACATCCAGATGTTCAAAACTGGGTTAATTTTTAAGGAAGCTGGGGCACTCTGTTTTGTACCATCTGCCACACACTATCATAGTGAAAAAGAGAAGGAAAACACACCATGTGATTAACATCAAACTGTTATATGATCATTAAGAATCTCATATTTTTTCATCATACAGATCTCTACCTGTACACAAAAATCCATCCCATAACTGTCTCATTTAAGGCTACTTTTAACCACAGCACAGGTTGCAATGACAGTACCAGCGGATGAGCTATGCAGCCCTCATGCCATGAAGCTGATAAGGAACTCAATCCACCTATGATAAATAAGAAATTTTTTCACTTTCATTTGTTCTGTCTTTCAGAACAACAGACAACATCTAAATCTGAAGTCTTAACCCAAACAAAACTTCCTTATGGCCTCACGCTTGGTTCATTTTCTTTTAGGTTAAGGTGGTACAAGCTTTCAAACAACTCCTAAGACTGAAATCTTTTGTAGAACTTGAGTGGATCAAGCCTGTGAACCTGACTGTGCACAAGTTAGACTCTAGCAATGACTCTGAGGGGAGTTTTCCCTGGAAGAAGGATTTTCCCCCCTCCAGGTCCCTCAGAGGAAGCTCTTCAGTGCGGTCACACAGCCTGGAGCGCTTTGCCTTCCAGTGTCTGTGCTGGACATGGCACAGAGCCTTGGGGTCCACTTGCCCAGCAGTTCCTTGTGAGACAGGAATTTCCTTACAAACAGGACTGTTTGTTGGTATTTAAACAGTGAGTTCAGACAGTGACTGGCCATGGCTCCTGTTAAACCGTAATTGTTCAGCTGACAGCTCAGATGCTCTGCTTGAGACACTGCTAGTGAGAGAGACAGACAGAATCCCTTGGTTTAGGCAGGATATCCAAGGCTGCTGGCTGTAGGAAGATGGAACTAGCACAGGTACTAATACTGCTCTGAGCTAATACTTCCCCCTTTGGACATGATCCCCAAAAGATCATAAGTGAAGAAGAAAGTGACAATAAACATGCTTTGCACAATTTTAAGGAAAAGAGCTTTGGTCTGATTCCAGATATCGTCAGCAGGATGAACACAGAGGGCAACATTTAGTTATAGATTAATAATCCAAGTACAAATAGTTCTGAACAAATAGAAAAAACATAAGCCCACAATATTAAGCAAACCACAGGACAAAGGCCACTCAGTTCTCAGAGGTATATTATTTTTAAGTGGGGAAGCAAACCATACAGAAGTCATTGAACTCGGTGATGTCAATATCAAGGTGAACCAGCCTGAACAAAACATGCCACAAAGAGTTATGAAATGTAAAATCCAAGTAAAGCATGTGGAGTTTACATGAACAGCAGTGAACTCACTGAACCAGAAAATGGACATTTTTTCAAAAGCCTTCAAATTGGAGAGTATTATACCAAGTTGTACATTAAATAATCAAGAAAATTTCATAGGAAAGCAAATTAACTATAACATTCTGTCATATATTACTGTAATATGCTAATGACACCCGAATCAACTTGAGTTATATAATCCTCTGCTTGCAAGACTACTTAAAATAAGTAAGTAATTGTCCATTTTCTATCAGTAAATGATGAAAATGAGAGAAATATTTCTTCCGGGAAAACTGCAACACTTTTCTCTGGAGAGACACATTTTGAACTATTGCATAAACTGCAACTCACCTTATACAGTCTGGTTTTGCACTGTATTTTTCAACTGGTCATCCTGCAGCTCATGCATCATTACCACTGAAGAATTATTCTAAAAGAGTTAAATGTAGTACAGGCCAGAACTAACATGTAAAACGTGCTCACTCACTCTTCATTAGAGAACTAGAGATAAATATGAGTTGAGAGTTGAGTTTTGCCATGAATTTTGCATTAATACTTGGACAATAATTCTGTTATATCATTATTCTGGGGCATAAACAATTTTCTGTCATCCAGTGATAACTGCAGAATGGTCATCCATCTATCATTGCAATAAAACCATTTTGTCAGAAAAGGTTGTTAGATATCACACAATGGATGCTAGGCTATCAAATTAACCATTATCTATCCACCCCAGACAATCTTCAGACCCTGTTTCTCCTCTCAAAATTAAAAGATGCAACATTGTTGATCGCAGGTCATTGGCACATGAAAACCTTCCCATTTTTCCCATCAGGGTTATTTTGCAGATAATGCTTCCAGCAAATTTACCTGCTCACACTCCAATAGGATCCTTATTGTGTGATCAGAAAAAAACCAGCACATTAAGACTGATAAACTTATAACATAGGGACAAATAATTTTGTGCTCTGGATTTAAATGCAGATACTTTCCTCACTGTTGCAGTTTACTTCAGATCTTTCCTAAGATCTGTTACCTAGTAATATTTTATGTGGGTGAAGTGTCACGGAAATGGCTATAGCCCTAGTGAAATATAAACTCTGAAACTTGCACAATTGTGCATTTTCTTTTAATAAGAGAAACTTGGTCACGTTTCTAGATGTTTTTCTTTATAAATGTATTTCATTTTGCCTTATAAATACATTGAAAATAAATTGAAAAACTCCACGTTTAAATTTTTAGTTCAGCATAAGTCAACATCGATGATAAAACACAGTAGAGAAAAAAGGATAATTTTTCTTGCTTTGAATTATCACAATTTATACATGAAGATTTCCTGAACAGTCTGAGGTCTGATAACACTTGTCATAACTGAAGCCTTCCCATGTCCTCTCAGCTTGAATTGTCAGAATGTGACTAAATTTGTAATGCTGAGTAACACACAAAGCAGCTTTATTTTCTAAACAGATTATTTCTTCGAATTCTTAATGAGATATGAATCAAACTTTGATCTTCAAGGTGAATCATTCATTAATCATAAACAAAACATGATTAAATCAGGGACACATCAGCACATATTGTAAAAATAAAAGCTTGCACAAGCCTTTTATTTAATATTAACTTCATTATGTTTTTATGTGAATTCTTGGAAGTTGGTTATCCCAGCTTAAAGTTAATATTTCCTTAGGAAAAAACTCTATCATGTGATTATTCTTCATGTAGTTAGGTGGCTTTATACATGTTAATGGTTAAACTACTTCACAAATGACATTAAACCAGAGAGGAGTGCAGAGAGTTTCCACTGATTCTGTTATATCTTTGAATTACTCTGACATATAATACAGACCAAAGTGCATAATAGGAAGAATGAAGAAAATACATTCAGAGAAGCACACACTGCTCTATGGAACTGCACATGAGAGAGAAGAAAAAGAGAGAACATATTTGCTGTTCTCTCAGGATGATCTGTTGGCCAGTCTAGTTCCAGCTCACAGTTTAGAGCACTTCTGTAAATAAATAATCTTTATTTTTAACTGTTTATTCTATTTTTAATAAATTGACCAACCCATTGAAAAAATATTCAAGCTGCAATTATTCGTGGGAGAGGAAAAGGAGTCCTACCTTTGATAGTTATCACCATTTTCACTAATAGCTGGTTGGGGTTTTTTGCAGGGGGCAGGAAAAAAAAGAAGACTTCATCAGTAAAGTAAAAGTTTCTATTCTGAAGAATAGTGCCTATAGATAGTACCTATCTCCTTCATGCCTATTTTATATCCACTTTAAATTTAATAAGCCTCAGGTTCTCACACTTGGAGGATTTCCCTCCCACCAGAACAAGCATAAGGCCCAGTAAAGGCTATGGCAACTTTGAATGGAGTTACCTCATCTATCTGAAAAAGTAACAGCTGAAATGTGAATGCATTAGCAGGAAAACTTCAACTGATGGAAGTCAGAAACCACCTCTGGGAATGTACCAAAATAACAAACCTTCCATTTGGATAGGAATGTCTTTCCTTTCCTTTATTCTCTGAAGGAGCTGCAGTTTAAAAGTTTGGAAGGTGCATACAGAAAACCACAGAGCACAATCTCAGCACTCGTATCTCTGTGAGCACTTAACCTCTCAGGAAAACCTGACAGTCATAGCTACTAAGGAAATATAATTAATTGATCTTTTCTCCCTGCACAAATATATATGTCATACATAACATACATGCAACAGTAAGTTTTCACCTGCTATCAATAGGCCATGCATGCAACAAAGAGCCATGGGTTGTGTCTAACTCTGACAGAGACATTGCCTCTGTAAGATCCTCAGAGGCTGCAGGAGATGCTGTCAGGCTCAGGAGAAACCAAACATCAGCCTGAGGAAGCACCTGAGATACCCAGCATCACAGACTCTTGTTTTAGGAAAAGCATAGAGGGAAATAGAAAAGAATGGAATAAATGGGAAAAGCTTCAAGAGGATGGATAATAAAAGCCAATATAACTGGATAACTGCTCAGTGCTTTATCACCCAGGTATTGCACCCATGTGTCATGCAGTTGTTAGTTATGCTGCAAGGCGACATCCAGCACTCACAAAATCTTCCTCAGCAAGGAAGCTCCTAGATTCAACTAAACCAGTGGCAATACTCAGCTTTGGAAGCAGGAAGGCAGGTTTTAAGGAAACATCCTGGGTAATAGTATAGGAAGCAGCAGAACTGAAAATCCAAACCAAGACAGCAATCTGCAGCCACAGGAAAGTTTAGTCCCAAGTGACCACAAAAGAGTTGAGACAATCATGTCCTTACTTGCAAGGGTCTCTAAGTGTTGCTCCAATGAAACACATGAATGAAATGGAATGGAAAAACAAACCCCAAACCCTCAAAAGACAGCATCACTTTGTGTCACGAAATTCATGTCCAAGTTTTCTACAATTTACCCCAAGAAGTGATACAAGTCCTGGAGGGCTGCTACAGTATCTTATCCCCTCAACCTCCATCCATTAATAATGATCTACATAATCCACGTGTCATGTGATATAGTCATCAAAAAGTGATGTACCTGCACATAACACACACAAAACAATATGAGAAGATATTTTTAAGAAGAAGAGAGAACCTTAAACATTAATAAGTAGCAAATCTGTGAAATCAAAGCATTTTCCTCCTTTTTTTATAATAGCCTTTCATTCTTTTTATGATTTGTCTTTGAAAGCTCTTAAGCTCTTCCTGAGGATGACAGTTGATATTGTTCTTCCATCCTGCTGCAGACAGCACAAGGGAGGGAGGGAAAAGAAAAAAAACCCTATTGTACAGCTTTTCGTCTCTGAAACATGATTTTTATAATTAATATATACAACTGAGAAGAGAAAGGTACGTTATAATGAAGTGCAATTAAGAGGTGTTTGTTCCTGTCCCACACATAAGATGACTATAATTTCCTTGGCTGTTTAGAAGTCAACCATTATCATTACATTTCACACATCTTTTCTACTTTTTTTTTGCACTTCTGATTTTGTTTATTTTCAATTAAAAACTTGAAATAAACATACATACAGAAAATCTGATATTCAAGTAACATCATCTTTTAATTATATTGTGCAGTGATCATTAAACCTAGTGCTTATACTAACCTTTTTGGATTTAATTTCATAGGCATGAATGGATCTGTCAATTTTGCATTAAATTCATGCAAGGGAGAACAGAATGTGCATTTAGGCAGCCTATATTGCATGTAACCACAGATGTATTATTAGAGGAGACGTTTAAAGCTGTTCTTTTGGCATTGTTGTTTTTAAATTCCACAAAACCATATCACAGCATAGTCTTCAACTCTAAATTTTGCATTAATATTATTTACATTACTGCAGTGTCTACCCTCTCTAATCTCACACACACCCACACAAAGAAGCAATCCCTGCCTGGGAGACCTTACAGAGTGAAGATATTAAGGGGACAAACCATGAAGAACGAGACATATTCTCACTGATGTGATGGTGACATTTTTGTTAGCCTTAAATGCAGCTCCCTCGGGAGGGTCCTTCCCATTTATGTCCTGGCTGAAGCTGGGACTGGTCCAGCTGAAGCCACAGCAGATCAAAGCTGGGAGTCTTGGCTGCCCCAACCCCACAAGGAGCCCTGCAATGCTGGGGAAGTTCAGAATGACAGCTGAGTCTGTGTTTGGAGCTGCATTGCCATTAAACAAATGCTTTCTTTCCAGTTTAGATTTGTAAAACCTTTATAAAGTGAGCCCAGAAGGAGCTACAAAGGACTGGTTGCTGACAGACAAACAGATGCAGACAGAGAAACTGAAAACTCAGGCCTGATTAAAGCCCATAGAAACATGTGGAAAGATTAACACTGAGCACAGTGGGCTCCTGCATAGAGGCAATTTACCTCAGTAGGAAGTAGATGTTATCTTCTCTTCAAATAAGAAAATAATTTTTCTGTTTAGGTACTTCTATTGCTATTCTATTATTTGACACTAAAATTACTTGATTTTTCCCCACTTTTGCTCATGTGCTACTATTTCTGCTGAAAATTTGGATAGACATAATTGTATTTCTCTATGTGCACTTGTGCCAATTAAGCTAAATAACTCAATTGTTCTTGCAATGAGTATGAACTCATTTACCAGAGCAAATATTTTCTTTCAATTGTTTTTGTATGTTTTTGTTTCTACAGAATACTTCCTGAGAAAAATAGTTCAGCTTCAGTTGTAACAGACTACTTCCACTCTATGTAAGACATGGCTGTGGTTGCTGATGGTGTTGTTTGTTTTTGTTTTTTTTTTTGTGGCTCTAGTGCTAAAAATATCTAAAGAGATAAATTTATTACATTTTCCATATTGGAAAAATACATATTGTCCTTTTACTACTTTAGTTTACTGGCTTATCTTTGTGTCTGTGCATTTTCCCTCTCTCAATATACTATTCCAACAAGTGATCAGCCTTATTTGATTCATATGGAGTTGATATAAATTAGGAGATGAGTTCCTATACATTACATTCTTCAGAAAAATTTATCCATGTTATTGTCCATTTGCTCTTTATATTAAGTGCACTGAGTTACAGTTGATATTTTCCTGACTTTAATACTGCTTTCTTCAAATATAATATAAATTGATGGAAAGGCATTTTGAATAGTCTGAAATATTTCTTCAAACTATGTAATAGAATACACTATCAGGTCAATGTTATCTGCCATTGATATATTATTTTGCATTGTTTCTCCTTTATCTTCTGTTTTATATTAGAAAAAGTCATAAAAACTTGTATTGCAAAAAGCCAACAATTCAATCAGCTCTATTCCAGCAGTTAAAAAAAGTTCAGTTTGCCAAAGCACGGAGCATATCCCAGCTGCTCTCTGGTAAGATGTGTTAGAGTGACCACAGAGATTTCTCACTTGCTTGATGAAAGACAGACTTGGTGGTACTTGTACTTTATTCATTGATTAGAAGCAAGGAGCCAGCCAGAGCCACATCTTTCAGCAGCTATAGAAGATTAAAAGTTATATTTTAAATGTGAGAATACAGCACCAGTGGTAAAAGTTTCCAGTCTTGCTAATTTTATCCTTTGGGCTGCACAAAAGTAGTAAACATAAGAAAAAAACCCTTCCCATCTTGGTCTACTTTCTAGACTCCCCAACCCCCTTATTAGCCCTTCCTTCCTCCTCCTTTCCCATTTTATTTGGGATCATCTATAAAGCATCTAGAAGTTGTTGAAAGGAAAAAGCTGAAACTTTAGTACGAGCTAACCAGCAGCTGCCCGGTGAAGCTGCATGCAGCCCAAACACAAAACTTCAATGGCTAGCTCTGCTGAGCTCAAAGGGATTATTGCTGGGAATGAGTGCTCTGGTGCTCTAGCATGGACACAACCTGATCTAAATGGAGCAGTGAATGGAGCCCTTTTTGGTAAAATCTCTTTGAACGTTAATATGCTACTGGATTATTTCACTAGTTCTCACCAAATCCTACTCACTTTTATAACAGTCTGGTTTAGACTTCTATTATGTCATTAATCAGCCTTATATCATCTTAGCACTTGTGCTATGGTGACAGAAAATAGTGAGAATTCAACATTCCAGAACAATAAGCAGTATAAATCATACACTTCCAATGAAATTCATAGCTTGGAATGTTCCACTATTATAAGTCATACTGTTCTAAAGGAGGGATTTCACAACACATCTCCACTCCTTTTCCTTCCAAGGTAGTCTTTAAACTCAGGCACAACCCTCAGTTCAAGTTTGCTCTGCTCAGAAAGGCTCTAAATGCTCCCTGCAGCACATCAGGAGGCTGCTTGAAGGCAGCTGAGATTGGTGGGTGGATAGAGAAGGCACGAGACCACAATTACACCCCATTCCAGTGATATGTCTGGAGCTGCAGTGACTCCAGACAAAGAAGTTGAAGTGTATGGAAGCTGATATGTCTTCAAGACAGACCTAAAAATACCTGTCAGGGCTGCAGATTTGAAGCAATTACCAAGAGCAATTCAGAGTTTTCCTGCTGAGAGCCAAAGATGCTGCAGAATCATTTACAACAGGCTGTGTGGAGTACCTGGTTATGAGAGAAGTGAAGCATAAATGTTTCTGAAGTGCACTGGAGGGAATGCATCAGCACCAAGACAAGATCTGAAAGTCTGGAATAGGATTCAGAAGCAGACAGGATCTGACCCAGTCAGGATACCCAACATGTAAACTAAAGTAGCTGAACTCTGCCATTTCCATGAAGCTAGGAAAAGTCTCTTATATTCACATACCAGCCTCCTGGGAAGAGAAAAAGCATAGTCATGTACTATCCACCATGAAAGATATTTGCTTTTATGCCCTGGGAGTTATTTGGACTCTTTTGAAACTAAACATCATTGAGATTAGCTCAACAAATCAAGACAAACAGCAAGTTTATTAGATGTACATCACTCATTTCTGATTTTGGCTAAAGCACTAGGTACAAAATTAATCTGGTCTGTAGAACAACTGAGTCAAAACAGCAACCTAAGAAACTACTGAGTGTCTGAAACTGCTTCCTACTCCCATTTTTTTTTCTAGTGGTAATGTCAAACACAAGACCTTGCAAAAAAACATGAGTGAAAGATTTCTTGAGAAATCATCTTTGACTAAGCCCAAATTAAAAACTCAGTCCTTTCCCGAAATTGAGAGGGACTCCAGTTTCTACAAGGAAAAAGAGTAAACCAGGGCATAAGACTGAGGACCCAGACCAGGAAACAGAAGCAAAATCCCATTTGACTTCCCCATATTTATTTCTTGATCCAAATATGAAACATGTTAAACCCCAGAAATAACATCTCAGAACACATGATATTATTATGCAAACATGATGGGCACAGTGGAACATATGGACATGTCATGTAATGGACATGAGTTGATCAGCTTACCCCTGAAAACAGCAGTGAATCAATCAGTATTGATTTGAGCACTATTTGAACTACCCTGACATTCAGAGATAATTCTGTGTGATTCCTAATAATAACAACAAAAAATCCTTTCAATTTTCTCTCTGCATTGAGACTCAATATAGATCTAACTATTAGAGAAAATGTATTGACATCTGCCAGATATTGCCTTTATTTTCTGAGGCCTATCTGACTTTTCTATGAGCTACCTTAGAAAGAAACCATGCAGTTACTCAGAGATTAATACACACAATGAGATGCATTTCACACAAATGTCTGTCTCCCAATGCATTTCTACACTAACCAAATGTCTCTGGAGGCCAATAAGGCAATCCCAGAGTCCAGAGCTCATGTGGACACAACTTGCTTTCGCAGTCATTTAATTTGAAGTTACTTTCTTCTGGCAAACCCTCACACCAAACTTCCTCTCCTCCTGTGTTACTGACACCTGCTATAGCAGAGCACCCTCCAGGATTCAAAACCTGAGCTGCTCAATCAGCTTCACAACCTTCCTGTGTGAAGGAAGTACCAATTTATTATCTCCCTCTGAAGAGGAAGAAAATGTTTACACCGTGGAAAAGCTGGATGCAATGTTTTTCTTTGAAGTCTGCAGCACAGACCTGTGACTTAGGTATTTGTGGTTTGAAAAATTTGTAACTTAAGTATTTTTACCATCTGTTTATTTACACTGGAAGCTTTTCAGTAGTCATTAGGAGCACATCACTCATCGTACGCTCTCATTTGCTCTGAAAATTAGGTGCTTTTTATTTATTTAGAAAAGCTTTATTGCTGAACTGCTTCCAAGGTTTTCTCCTAATTTGTACATTCTACTAATTTCTACATGAAGAGTTATAGCTCTGAAATGTTTCATTTTTTATTCAGTGATCTGAAACGCACACAAATAAAGAATACTGCACCCACTGAACCAAATGAGGAAGTTTTTCATTTCAGTGACAGAATATCACTCAGATATATTTTGAGCAATAATTTTCTCACAACTTGGTAGCACCACTACTATCAAGATTTCTGTAAACACCTTTGCCTATCCTCATGCTCTCCAATTTTACCTGTCAGAAGAAATACCACAGCTTTTGTGTTAGCTGAATTATGGAGAATATGAAATTATGGGATAACTGATTAAATTGAAATAAGCTTTTTTTATTAACCTCAGTGAAGGCAGGATTTCTTGATGATAAGGAAAAAACTGCTAAAAGCTTATAACCCACCAGAATCTGACCCTAATTATGGGAATACAGTGACTCTGCTGAAGTCAGGTTTCTTCAGTGATTCCACTGGCCCCTAAAGATGGGGATAGTAGAAACTTAATTCTCTGCAAATCCTTTTATCAGCAGCAAGAAAAACATAAAGAAATTCTCAGAATTAAGACAGATACAGACACCAGAAAAATTCAAGTACAGATGTTGATGTCAGCTTTGACAGCTACACTGCTGACTGGCATATGCATGTTGACAGCTGAAGATGAAGGGCTAAAGTAGGAGGAGAAAAATATTCCAATTCAATTTAATTGATGCAAATGACTAAGACATAAGTAAACTATAACATGAGCTATGAAACAGGAGCACCAGATGCATGCAAATTTAAGTGCTTTGTGAATTTTTATATTAAATATATACCAGTAAGTGATCAAACTCATCCTCTCTAACGGTAGGTATATTTAAAAAATCATTCTAAGGAAAAATACTGCATTTACCATGGTGAAAATGAAAGAACTAGACAGTTCATACACTGAAACAGTTAATTATATAATGGATCATTTCAGTAAATGCCAATAGCCCAGAAACTCTGTAGCCTAGAAATCAGCTGGGAAATACACTCAAGGATCACTATTTTGCTGTACTTCAGGGAGCAACATACATTTCCTAGATTTATCCCTCTGCTCCCCATTATCCCTTGTTCATAAAATATTCCCAATTCAACATTTTACGAACAGAAATGCAAAAGACAGATTTCTGTTCCTCATGAATGTTAGTTTCTCTTGATTTAATTTGCCCTGTGCTGCTTGATGCACCCTTCTGACTAAGGCAAGTGCTTGGAGATTTTGCAGAACTTTGGCAAAAATGTTAAAGTTTCTGGAAGGTTTTTCTGAAATCACTGCCAAACTTGTTCCGCAGTTACCATATTTGGGACTATAAGTGAGTATATAATTTCCAAATGGATCAACATTGAAGCCTATTCAAAATAACTTATTTAGACATTGTGAATTCAAAGTAAATAAAGATAAAGCTTTCCAAAACATTAGTTCTATTTCACCTTCAAATCAAACTAAGTTTCAAATAAAGAAATAAATTTTGAATTCTTTTAACTGCTGCTGTCCTGTTTGACACTTAAAAAAAAATATCCAGAGAAAGTTTCGGATTTGTGTCAATTTTTTTTACTATCCAGGTTAAAAAAAGTTTCTTCTCCAACAAATTGAACAAAAAAAAATCAAAATAAAAATGTCTGTTTGGCACAAAATTAAATGCCTTCTTTAGAGCATTTTAACTACTTAGTAAAGGCTTCTGCAGGTTGGAAATACAGGGGTAGAGACATGAAGAGAGGGAGGGAGGCAGATTCAACATTTTGATTTTTCAACAGCCCTTTTTCACTTGAGTATGTTCATCACTACTTTTAGGTGCCAAGAATCAAAATACTCAGTGAATTGGTATTCATCAGGAAAAAAATACACAGAGAAGTCATCCAGATAACTGCTGTAACTTAAAGTATCCAGAGAGCAAACCCCATTGGACTGTGTGCTTTAAAGATTCATCATGGAAGAACAAAAGTAATGTTTGAAATAAATTACATTGCTTTTTTCCCCCCTTGCCAAAAGAATCATTTTCAAACCAACTGGTGGAGCTGATATGTTACATACCCACAGGCAAACCACCTGTGTGGGCAGAAAGCACCTGAAACATTTCACAGCACTGGCTTTCCTTGTGTCCCTGCTGATCCTGATCCTGACCCTGGGCTGCTCCACTACAGGGAGTGATCATGAAATGTGGGCAGAGACAGGGCCACTGCTGCTGACCACCCTTAGATCCCTTCCCCGGCAGCTGAAGCTGGCTGGGTGCTCCCTGACAGTCTTTTTCCAAGTTCCCTCCCATGGCAAGCTTGGACCATGCACATTGTCCATGAAAATCAGGGGCAGGAGAGCTCCGAGTTAAGCTGGAGCTGACTCCAGCCATGGGACAGCTTGCCCAGGCCCCAGCCCACGCTCTTGAGAACCTCAGGATAAAGTCAATTTCCAGCCAGGCTGAACAGACTCAACTGGCCATGAGACCTCTACTTTGAGGTGGAGACAAATGACCCCTAAGCCTTTCAAAACACTGCTGGAATAACTGGAATAACTGCTGGAATAACTCTCCTCCATTCTGCTCTGCGTTTCTCCATTGCTCATCAGAGGACTCTGAGCTGCAAGCTGTTTATGCAAAGAGCTGGACCCCACAAAAATCAGAATCCAATATCCCAAAACCAGTGACCAGAAAAACTAAGGAATATTATTATTTAAATTTTTCAAATACTGGACACACACACACACGCACACAAAGGGTCAATCAGGCAAGTAAATACCATTAGCCAGAGGGAAGCCAGAGTGTCATGGGTGCTTCTATTTTGAAGGCTCAGTATTCATGAATGAAACATATTATTTCAGTTCTCAAATCTGTGTACAATTTACTATGAAATCTTGATTCATAATTCTTCTCAAGCTTTTAATGCAGGAATTATATGTATATTTTAAGATAACGATACAGGCCACTTCATAAACACTGTCTTTGATGCAAAAGATCAGACAACTGTTACTGGCTTTTATGAGTGAAGGAGGAAAGTGAGGCTTGGCGTCAGCAGACAGACTATTGTACGTACAATATCTGTGACTTAAGTTTACTCCAAGTTGGCTCCTTTGTAAATTCCCCAGGCTCTATGAAATCTAGAGTTGGGGCTGATAAAAACACTGAAAAATAAAAAGGCATCCAAAAAAGCATTTTATAAATGCAGCATATTTTATAAAAAGCAATTTCAAATCTGCTCCAGGTAGGCACATAAAATCTTATGAATAAGTTCAAAGCATGATTAGAAAATTTTTATGCACTCCCTTAAAATAAAAAAGAATGCATATGCATGTTTGGAGAATCTTTGATATAGGTATGTGTGTGCACACAACAGAGTCTGAATTAAATAGTTTCCTTGGTATGGATGTGTAAAAGTCAGTTTTTGCTAGATAAATAACTTTTATTTTTGCTCTGACAAACAGATGCTGCAGCAGCAGATACCCTCACTCTCTGCTTGATTCAGGGTGCTGTTCATTTTCTGGCAAGTTCCATATGTAATAACCCAATATAGGGAGCTGCCCTGGCAGCAAATTTGATGGACCCACACCACTGTCCCAAGGGACCAAAGTGCCTGGGGCAGGGGTGTGGGGGGTGGAAGGCAGGGGAAAAGCCTTGCCTGTGGGAGATCTGATTCACTGGGCCTCCCAGAAAATAACTGCTCATGAGATTCTTATATATTCAATGTAAAGGTGAGTTCTTGTGGTGGAATCTGAAAGAAGCAGCTGTGAAAGTGTTGCTGGTGTCTTTTCTCCTCCACAGTGAACCCCTCACACCTCTGAAGGCACACGAGGATTAATCACGAGCTTCTGGCAACAACCAATGCTTTTTTTGTATAATATATCTTCAATTATTCCAGTACTACTTATGACATTTAAATAGATTGGTGTTAGCTGATGAAAAAGTTTGTCCTTTCATTGTGCTCACCATCTATAGAGACCCCTTTTGCAAGTCTGCTAAATTCCTTGTTTAATGGGAGGGAGGGGAAGGAGGTGTTATATTCTAACTCACTCCTTCAGAATCAGATTTTGTGTATTACAATAGATTTTTTTTTTAACCACTGTTACTGCAAACCTGTATGTTACTGGCTTAATGCACTTAGTATCTACAGAACAGTATTTTCAGCATCCATTTAAGGTATGCTCCTTTAAAATATGGAATTAACACAGGGATACCATGATTCAGCCACATGACAGTGAAAGCAGAGTGTGAGGCAAGGGCTCTCCTAAATCCAAGCCTTGAAATCCACACAGGAGAGCCATGCAGTGGCTAAAGGAACCAGTGACCAGGAGCTCATCTAAATGAGTGTCATTCTGGTACTCGCCACTCCATTACCAGCTCTGGGGGAAGTACTGGGGTTTACCCTGTATAACCCATGGACATAGAATTGAATTTCATGTAGAAAAAGGGCAAAGTTTACAAACAATCATCTTTAGAATGAATGACAGGTTTATTATGAGGTATAACAGAAAGAGCCCAGCCTTAGATAAATAGACTTTTCAACTGTTCCATGAAAAATATTTGAACACTTAATAGGAGTGGAATTTTGGTTAAGATACCTGACTAAAAAGGAGAAAAACTGCATTCTCCTCTATGTTTTGTCCTAGAGCTCATGAATAATGTTCTATAAACCTGTGATTCAAGCCATAAATTCATGAGTTTTTGTAGCAAGGAGCAGTGGCTTAAGCACTTTTTACTACTCAATTCAGTGCTTCTGTTACAGCTTTGCTTGACATTCACCTGGCAAACCAGATCTGGGTTACAAATAATGAGGCAAAGATGAGTATTTGAAAGACACCTCTGTTTCAAGTACCTTATTTGATAAAATATCCACCTTTCAGTATGGTATTAACCCAAATCTTTTTCTTACTCTGGGTTTATCATCTACCTACATACAGCTTGGAACAGGACACGGAACTAAGAGGGACTCAAAAATACACATTTGGAAAGGCATGAAGTAAAATTCTGAGTAAAAGAATCCCTGACAGTAACATACAGAGCATTCAAAGAGACAGATGAGCAGATAAAGTGAGGTATTATGGGCCAATGCAATTCCATCAATCACAATTGGAGCACGGCACCCTTTGGAGCAGCTCTGGCACGTGGGAGCCTCTTGGAACAGGGGCAAAGGGGAAGATGAGGAATCATTCATTCAGAGCTTCTGACCTCCAGAGAAAAGCAAAAATATCAGAGGCTGGGAAGTAGCTGTTTAGCATCCCCTTATTTACCCACTTCATTTAGTAAATGTATTAAATTAAACTGCAGATGTTCTGCTGTCAGCACAGCAGGGTAGAGGCAGAGTATTAGCAGGCTCTTTCCTGATAGAAACATTTTATGTACTGTAAATAAACAAACACCATTTTGTTAATTAGTAAAGTAATTATTTTTCAGAAATGCTCCACTAGGCTCTTTATGGCCCAAGTTACTGTAGTTCCTATTTTTAACAGAGACCTTGCAATCAAAGAGGGAAAATGCTCAAGCTCTTGGAAATTGTAGCTCTTGAACAACTAATTATCACTATTCCAATCATGTTTTAGGCTAAATATTTTATCGGTACTCCTAAAATCAAAATCACAGTAACTAGACTGAACAGGAAACAAGACTGAAAGGAAAACAACTTAGGGAAAATATAGGCAATATCAAGTTCATATAATTAATTTAATTTTAAAAATTCTTTTGTTATTAATGGTCAGAGGGAGATTTCCTAATAAATTTAAACACGAAGACTCCTATCAACCATCCATGTACTCTTATAAGAAATCACAATGAAAGACTTATGGAAAAAAAGTCCATTTATAGTTGAGAGGAAAAACACACAGAAAATCAACCCCAAAGCAAACCTTTTATCTGACAGTTACATTTCATTGCATCACTGTGCTCATTTGTTCCAAGTTGATGGCTCAGTAAAGTTTTTAATAGACAGATGGCTAATTTTATCATTTCAACCCAATTTCTTACTGGACCAACTCCAAAGATCCAGTGTAATGCCCTGGATAAAGGTCAGCAGAATAAGAGGAGAACATATGCTAATGTCAGCATTTCACGTAGTCTTCTTTAACAGAATATACAGTGCTAAGCTGAGGGATTTGCACTGGCTCAACACTAACACCATATGGGTGGCCTGTTGAAAAGTAATGATGGCCTAAGCATAGAATCTTAATCAGGTACTGATGGCCAATGAATCAAATAGCAGCACACATGTAATCACTAAGTGATTAAAAAAAATTACAGAAGATGTATTGCTGAAATTACTCTGCTAACTAGAGAAGTGATTTTGTCTTAGCTAAAGCCTGCCACATCATTACCTCTTAATCTTAACCCCAATCTTTTTTATCCTTTCACAAATAAAAGGAATTCAAATTTTGATTATTATGAACATTCATGTGCATAAGGAAAATGTGCTTGCAATTTAGGAACTCTACATTATTGATTTTAAGGATTTATGAAAGGTGTACACCAAGGCCTGTGCTCCTCTCTGTAACTGTCAGTAAGCAATAGGAAAACTTCTTGCAAATTTCATAGACAAGCCTCTATTTATTTTCAAAAAAATTGTTTGAATTGATGGAATTTCTTGGTTTTATTAGATAAGCAAGGCTTGGCTCTGTAGTCTGTGTCTAATAATTGTACAACACATTACTGCTGCACATGTTAAAATGCTGCTCACTGCACATGGCAGGTGCCCCACTTCACAGAGATCTGTGCTAAGTGGAGGCAGGAGGGTACCTGCATATCCTTCACTTTCTTTAGGAAAAAAGTGCTGCCTGCTTAAGATAGCCTTGAATAGAGCTGGAACTTGTCATAGGCAAGGCCATAAGATGGATGGTTAAATAGATTCCATTTCCCAAATAAATAAACAAATAGTCTATTAGTTGAAAAGTTGCAGACAGTTTCCTCAAAGGAGGGGCTACAGAAGTGCCTGAGAAGTTGTAGCATTACACCTATAAACCAAGTTTGAAAGATGAGTTCACTTTCTCACCCCATCTTCAATTCCACAAGGTATCTCACAGGGAGCAGTTTCGTGGCACAGCTAAAGCAATCTGTGTAATCTTATCTCAGAAGTGGCAGTCTCTTTCCTTCCCATCTTGTCAGACATGTATTTTCATTTTTTTCCTCCTCCGTTTGGTTCATCAGAATATAGAAAATTTTCTATTGCTGATAGGAAAAATAGCTTTAAATCAGATGAGCAAGAAGACATATTTACCTCTAAATTAAATGGTGGGTAGGAGGGAAGGGGTTTCTAGAACTACTCCACTCTCACATTAGCATTGATGTTTTGTGAAGAAATACACTGAAACTTATCTGCTGAAATCTGCAGAGAGATGAGATGATTTCAGTTTTGAGCACACAGATGTTTGGTTTGTGTACAGTTGATTTACATGCATTTAACGGGGGGCATGGGGGGCTGGGGACGGGATGTACAGAAAAGAACTCAGACCAGAATACTTTTTCTTCAAAAACTGCTGTAATCTTTTAAAAATAAGCAGTTACATTTGAAATAAATAGTTTCAAATAATTGACCTTGATACTCTTAGTTCTGAAGTAGTGGGTACAATGCTAACTGATATGAGCACAAGATATTTTTGTAAATAGAGGTTTCGCATTAAAGTTGTATCCTTCTTTTCATGGGACACAGTTTACACTGAGAAACACTTCACCATGCAGATGGGCTACCCTCACAAAAGGAGAAAAGAGATTTTAGAAGTGTTTCAAATCCTCTTTTATGAAACCTTGATCAATTCTAAACCCAAGTAGTCTCTGCAAGGAACTTTGTTCCCTAAATTTCACTTCCTGAAAATGACTACCAACCCTTTCAGGCGTGCCCACAGGAATTTATTCAAAACAAAACGAGTAAGTGGAACAAAGCCTAAGATTCTATCTATAGAAACCAGCCTTCAATAATGCCAGGAAAATACCCTCAGAACTCAACTTTTGTAAATAAATGCTTCTATCATACTACTTTGAAGAGTTTATTTAAATATCCATAAAGTATTGCATTTTATTTTTACCCAATATGTACTGAATTCCCTTATAGTGCAGATTCCCTTATAGTGGAATAGTTCTCTGATTTATATTTAAAATTAATCTGGGAAAATGAGAGACTCATACTCTAGAGTAAAACTTCTGCCTAAAGCTTAGAATCAATACAAATGGAAAACTGTTTTCAAGAGATAAAAGTGATTTACAACAGAAAAATCTCAAGGTAACTCAAAAGATCATTTGAAACTAGTCAAGGAATGAAATCCTTCGAAGCTTTTTAATATTCAAACCTGAATAACTATAGCCTTTATTTTTGCTGCTAATATGAAATGTTCTCACTAAATTTAAATATTGTGAAAAAACATTCAGACTAAAAACAAAACACAGCTTAAAGAAATGTCAGACATGTACAAAATTACTGTGAAAGAGGAAAAAGAAGAAAGAAAACCCCCCAGAAATTAGGCCAGTTTTTAGGCTACAAGCCAACTGTTTGCTCTACTTTGCTTTATTTATTAGTTCTTAAGGTATTTAAAACTTCGGCATTAAAACTGGAGAATGATTTGCAAATGAATGCAGTTGCAGTTGTGAAAATATAACTCACAGCTGAATGTGGGTTATTCAGACAAATGGCTGCTTTGTTAGAGGAGGGGAAGTGAAGTTCTGTGTTAATTTATTACAAACTGCAGCATTTCAACCCTGATGTCCAGGCAACAATGTTTTTTATTTCAAGTAATTTATAAGTACTTCCCATAGCACTTAACAGTGATGTCTTTGGCTGTTTCACCATGGTACTAGAGTGTATATGTATTTACTGTGGGAATTTGTTTTTAATAAAACTGTTGTAAGGCATTTTTATTCCTTCTCTTTGTTACATTAGAAACATTCTCTGCATAAGTAATGTATTTTTTCCAACTTGAAAGGCAGCAGATTATGGCCAGCACTGTTTTTGGTTGTGTAAAATAATGACAGGCTAACTGATTTCTCAACCAAAGCAAGTTATTTCACTTGTCATGATTTAAAATTTCCCCCCCCTGCTTTAATGCTGGTGATGGTGCATGGCTTCTTTGAGGTCCCTGTGTTGGTGCAATCAAGTCAGTGCCCAGATAAGATCTGGTCAATATGAAAATAAGAAACCAGAAAAAGAAATGCAATGCCTGACTTATCAAAAGTAACTGAGGCATCTTTGAAGAAGTGATGAAAAACCTACCATGCCAACAGCTAAAATTGCTTCAGCAGTTCATCTTTATGACAAAAAAAAAAAAAAAAGGTAATCTTCATTTAACTTCAATTTAGATTAATATCCAGCCAATGGGTACTGCTACACTTTTGTAAGGTCTTAGAAACCCAGACATCAGAAATATCTTCATTCATTTAGGTAATGTATCACTCCAAACAGTCCTGGAATATGTTTATCCTCATACTCTTACACCATTTGTTTCAAAGCATTAAATTGTTGCAACTCTTATGGCAAATACAAATTTAATGTACCTTAGTTGTGAATGTCATGCTCCAGAGGCTTTTGCAGAATTACTATAGCAGTAGAAAAAATTACAGGCCAAATACATCCTCATTTAAATCCCTTAAAATTGGTTAGTACATGTAAACATGTATTTGATTTCTTCTAGTCCTAGATTATGTTGCTTTAACAAGAAGAATATTTAAAAATAATACCATAATAAAGTTTCTGTAAGAGTTGTTTTACACTTATAAAGTAAAAGAGTTGATAGATATTGAAATATATAAAACAAGTGCAGGTAACAAGTTTGTTTTCTTGGGCAAATTTAAAACAATCAACTTTCTGAGCCTCTGCGCTAAGGTTCAGACTCCTGCTTAAACACAGAGGGGGAGATTCTTGGCAAAATTAATTATTTTTAGTTTTGCTTTTAACTTTTTAGGAAAAAACCCTCAAAACAAAAAGACTGCTGAAATGAAAGCCTCAGTTCCTCAGTTAGCAGACTCATGCAGGGAATTTTATTGGCCAAATCCTAACATTCAGTCCATTTTCAGCTACTTTATATCTACCACAATCAACTTTGAAATTATTTATGAAAAACATTCTTGAGCAATTCTTGCATAAAAATTCTGCAGAAAACTTCTCATCTTTGGTAAAAAAAATAATGTTTAATCATTTTGTTTCATGTATTTGCTTTATCCTATTCAAAGAAAAAGTTCCCATAAAAATGCTCTTAAGATGTAATGCAGGGAAATACGAAATTTCACCTCAGAATGTAAGTGCATATTTGGCATTGTTTTAGAATAATTTCCATAAAGCTAAATAAACACCTAAAAGTTCTCTCACCAGAGGAAACTTGAGCCTGTCACATTTTCTGTAATCTGAGTGCTTTTCAGTAAAAGGAGATGGAGTTTTTGGTTTGGCTCAATAGTTTATCTCAAAGCCCATTTTTTTTTTTGCTTCTCTTCTACAATGCTAAGTACATTTTTATTCTACTTCTGAATTATTCTAATATATTATGTGGGACTAGATCATAAACTCTGACAGCAGCTTTTCATAGTTAAAATGGCAGAACAGACTTCCCTGCTCCCCGCCCGAGTGGATGCAACTGAGTCACCGCATGGAGTGCCAAGAGAGAAGCACAAAATCCATGGAGCAAAGTTAAAACAGCAGACAGCAAATTTCTGTGCATTTGTGAGGCTGGTTCCCAGTGTTATACCAGGAGCTAGAAAGACTGTGAAATGTGGTTTATAGATAGCTAGTTTTTATCTATAAAGGTGGAGAAATTGGAACACAAAATACCAGCTTTTGATTATTCTGTATGTTCTCAGCCCTCTAGCTGAAGCTGATGAGAATGGACATCCCTTACAATGCAATGTTTCCTGTGAAAGTTTCTGTACATTGAAGTGGATTACAAAGGAAGAACCCCAACAACTTCTAAAACATGTCAAAATCATGATTATCAGTAACAGCTAAGGGAGCTTATTAATTTTGTGCATATCCACTGGAGTTCTTCAAAACACAAAACAATTAGGGTCTATCAGAAATTAGTGACACCCAAAAAGAGGCATTTGGACGATAATGGAACTCATGAAAGAAGCACACCTCCTTAACAGCAGGGCTCAGTGGGGAACAAGGCATCTGTTTCATGAAAAATTAAGACCTTGAATTATGTTGCTTTTCAATGAGAAACAAAACTAATACCTGCTGTCATTTACCATGAAAAAAGTGTCAGACAGTACGACACCTAACTGACTCAACAGCTTGCTGATCAGAGGTATTCATCAAAATTTTTGAAACATCACATCCTAAATGAAAAACCAAACCAAACAACCCTGAACCCACACCATCAGTGTGCCCTATCCACTTTTCTAGATGGTTCCTAAAATACATAAATAATTCCTCTGGAAAAACTTGACCTGCCCGAAATGGTACCTGGCTTTTATGAGACTTTATGCTTCTTTCCTCTCATTCTTGGATTTTTGTTTGTGTGCTATTAGTATTTTTGCAAATGGAGAGGTTCCTGCAGATAATTCTTCCTGACAGAAGAATTCTCTAAGAATTGCATTCAATAAATATTTTAGGAGCACAGATACTGAATACGTTTAAAAGTGGTAAAGAATAGTGTTTAAATAACTATCCTTCAGCCATTGTCACATCTCCAGCTTCTTTGTGGAACCATTTTCTGCTTTTTAAGCCTGTGCACGCTTTGAACTTTTTTTTTTTTTTAGGAGTGGGTAAAGGAGACAGATAAAACCATTGAAGAGAAAATAATCTACTTGCAGAGTGTGCTTTTGGCAGATAAATAAGCTTATGCTAAGTTACATCTTATACTCCACTTAGGTTGCTTCAAGACAGTCTAGACAGGCACACCAGAAATTATCCAAAATACTCTGAAGCATGCAAAGTAGGGCACACACAGTGTGGGATACACCCGCACTAAAGCTGTCTCTGCATACTTCAGCTGCCTTGCATGCATGCATGCAGATACAATTCTAAATACTCCCAGAGTTTTTGTTCTCCTTGTTGTGCAATGCAATTTTTATTGCCACAACCTCTGTAACATGGCGGGGAAGGTTCCAGGAGCTGTGAAATAGGCTGTAACATCAGAAAGTCTTAATCTGTCCTTTGGGATCTCCAGTGTTCAGGTATGGGATTGTCCAGATTATTTCCAGACGTTTCATCACACCACGCAGATAGGAAGTCTTTTTTTATTTTTAATCTGCATAATTAGATTCTCAGTTTTGCTCTCTACAGAGCACCAAAAATACCTGATACCTTATTCTACTCCCAAGGCACAACTCATAACTGCTGGGATCAGTGCACCAGTTATCACAGAGCTGAGACAGCTCAAAGGTGTTTTGTCATCCATACTTAAGTGAAGAAGGAAATCTGCAAAGCTTCTTAGAAGGTCAGGTTGCCTGAAGTATTAATAGTACATTTTACAGTCAGAAACACAAGGTGTTTTGGTGTACATGTATTCTACAGGGAACAATTAACCTTGCCCACTATTACTCCTCTGGGCTAGGCTGGGATTTCAGAACACAAGAAAATAAGTTTTACTTTCCAGAACAGATAGAAATAATGAAAATTGTGTTACTCAGCCTGCAAGGTTCTCTGATGCAAGATTCTTATTGGTATTATTAGGAATGCTTTTACTGATACACTGAAGGTAACTGATCCCACAGCTGACACCACCACCACCACCAAACTGCAGACTCACACTAAACTGCCTAGCTTCATCTCCTGGGAAAAAAAATATTTGAAAGTAGAAAGGGTCCATTCCATGACATTGAGGCACAAGTAAAACACGAATTTGCAAGGCAGTGCCTTTCTTCCTTCCTGTCATAGCTGACAGGCCTCTAGGTTGAGAAGTTCAGGACTAGAATCATGAGAAGCTGTATTTTTAACTCCCCTGTCGTATAAAATGGACATCAGAAGTACACCATTTTGAAGGAATTTGGAGTTCTCAATTTTGAATGTGCATTTAAATCACTGGCATTAAAGGAGACCCCTCAGAGACTCCATGAACAAACCAGCAGGATTCCTATTTGAAGACAAATAGAGCTCATTCTTGTTCTAATAAGCATGCTCACAATAACAGGGCACTGCATTAAAATTGTTACAGATAATGACACTAGACTTTGAATGAATCAGGAAGAACAACTAAATTTCTAAACACTAAGTCTTCAAGATCCAGTCATCCAAGTTCAAGCTTATATCAGAACACTCACTTATAGAGCCAAAAAGTTCTAGAAATACAAGCAAAAGCAGAAACATGTACACTTCAGTTTGTATTTGCAGCGCAGATGACAGTCAAACAGCACTAGACAGAGTGGGAAGGATGAAGAGGGAATGGCAATTTCCTCTTCCAAGACATCTAATGGCTTCTCCTTGACCTGGTCACTGATATTTTTAAAGCCCGGAAATATAAGAACTGTGTATTTTTAATGGTATCTCCATGGGAATTGTAGCTGTACCTCCAAGATAGATTGCAAATGTCTGTATTCTTCCCTACTTTACAGTTAGGTACATTCTAGTAAGCCAAAAGAATTACAAGCCTTCTGCAACAGATGTTGAGAGGCACTGACAACAAAGTTTTGCTCTTTCTTCCTGCGTATGTTTCTGTAGTCTCATACTGACTTGAAAAAAAATAAAGTTCTGCTTTCCACAATAACTTATTTCTACCTGTTTATTCTAAACATGCAGTAATGGTAGACTGACATTTCAGAGACTTGACAAATACAACCATACAGAGGAACTAAGGCAAATGACAGAAATAAAGCTCTTCTCTGCCTTGCTGCTGGGGAAGCCATTTTGACATTATCTCTAAGCTACAACTGAAAAGTAGTATCTTTTAGACATTTAAATATCCCACATCAGCTTAATCAGCAACACACAAAGCTGTGTTTTGACTCCTGCATCTTCACCTGTTTGATTTCCAACACCTACCACTCCAGGAGCTGTGGCAGAGACATTCCTTGCACATTCTCCTAAGAACCAATTACATGCACTGCAAACTTTCTACTCTGCTCTGTGTTGTACATCAGTTGCTTTAACACCATTTAAAAGCCAGCAAATGTACATACACAGATTTCTGTGGTCAGGACATCTGCACTTTCTCAACTGTTTCTAAAGCAGAAAAAAATGCCTATTAGTTTAAAATTTGAAGAAAAATTGCCCACAGGAGGAATGGGCATTAGCCATGCTTCACTTCCCTCCTTTTTGTTGACATATGAAGCACTTTTTTTCTCTTTCTTTCTTTCCAATTCACAGTGAGTCTAAAGAGGTGAATCAGTGCACAGAGAAAAAGAGAGAAAGAGAGGAAAAAAGAAAAAAACCCCACAACCCTCTTTTTCCAGGGTGGGTATGAAATATGAAGGCCCAACAATTGTCTGAGCTCAGTGCATTGGAATAACATTGGTTAAATTATGGATAGTTTTGAATAGTGTCACTTTTTTTTTCTCTGCAGATGGTTGTTCACACAAGGAGTCTGGCCTGCATAATTGTATCACTAATAAGCAGTAAGGCAATTAGTTGTGTAAGTGTGCTATAATCATTCTAACAGAAGAGATGACGAAGAGACAAAAAAAGGAGGGGGGACAAAAAATGTCTTTTCTCAATTCATCAACTGACAGCCATAATTAGATATATATAATTGAAAATTCCACAGTAGGGGGGCCAGCTTATACAAATGAATTTTCTTTGCTTCTCTTATGCATTTTTTCCTTTTGCCTGAACATTCCCCCCAAGAAAAAGGCAGAAAATTTGTCATTCCAGGGGAGCGTCTACTGTATGAACCACAGGCTGCTCATTCAGAGCAATGATGTCAGAATAACATCTTTCCCCCCCACTAAGAAATAGACAGTTTTGAACTGAGCCTTTATTAGCTGTTTTCAGTCAGTAGCAAATTAACAAACCCCAAAACCAAAAAACCCACAACACAACAAAAAGAACTCCAAACCAACGCAGCCTTGGATGATCTATATCAGTTTGCAGAACATGAAATGTAAAACTGAGAGGAGAGGTCACCTTTTTTTTTTCCTATTGACATGAAGACGGCTTGTTTTTGGTGCTGGGGGAAGAGTTCTGAGTTATAATAGAGCATTACATCATCAAGTATTATGGGAAGAAGGGGATTTCTTTTGAGCGAAGCCTGATTATCAAAGGCTATAATTAAATTTGGGCTAAAAATGCCCAAGTGCTTATGAGTTTGTGGAAACTATGCACAGAGCAGCTTTCCACTGAATTAATCAGCTTGCAAGTTTTCATTATTCTGGAGCTTCTCTTTTTAAACTGTAAGCTCACAATCACAGCTTTTTTTTTTTTTTTTATCAACAAACTCTTCTAAAATTTAATTGGACAAACCTTAACTGATTTTTTCCCCTTAAAGAGAGAGAATGTTAAGGCTGGAGCTTGTTAATTAAGTTCTTTAAGTGCCCCCAGCTGTGCAATAAATTTTCAAAGCTCCACCACTGCATTTTTTTAAATGTTTGCGCCCATGTTTTTTAGTTAAAATATTTTTTTAAAAAGAAAAAGAACAAGCAACAATAACAGAAGACTTCAGAAAATTCCTATACATATGGATGATCCCGGATGTTGAAAATTGAACTATTAGCAAACTGCAGCTGATTAGAATGTAGCTGCAACTACAGGAATGTTTTCAAGGACTGCAGTTAATTAATTTCTTCTAAAATAACTTAGCACCTCTTTTTATTTATTTTCTTTTTGTTTTTTTTTAAGAAGGCTTTGTGTTAGATGTGAATAATTTGAAGTATCCCATATAATTGTTCCACAACAAAATGCTGCTATCTAACATCAGTGAAATGTTTTCTGAAACATTATGCAGAAACTTCCACTAATTCAAGGACCATATGCTTGGCAGGATAAGTCAACATAGTTCTATTATCTTAAAAAATATCAGTGGCCAGGGTTCAAATCTGCAGGCCTCACAATGAGAGGATGAAGATGACATGAAAACTTGTGTCTTAACATCAGGTCACCTAAATATATATTTTCATGATTCATTATCTAGCTATGTATATTTAACTTCTTAATGTACCAAAATATTCAACATCAAATTCTCTACACAAGCAAAGTAAAGTTATTAGATAAATATCCGGCAAGGAAAATTTATTGAATGTGCTGATCATTATAGCTACAGGTAACAAATTTCTGGCAGCTTGGGGCAGCTCAGAAAGTTTGTTTCTGAAGTACAGAAATAGTATTATATGGTCCAAGATTTGAAAAATTACTGTCTTGCCTCTCTCATACCAAATCATGAATGGTCTAGTGGGAGATCATCGTGTTCTCCCTGATGAAAAGAGCTGATCCTGGAGAACCCCAGTACTGACCTTTACTCATTTTAGTAGCCAAATTCACTCTATCTTCTCCAAATGTTCATTGTCCTGGAAGTCTGGCTCATGGCCTTGAAAAGGCTGAAGAGTGCAAATGAAGACAGCAGCCTTACAGGCCAGGGACAAGTTTGTCCCAGGCGAGGCCCTGGCTGCCGAGTGGAATCTGCTGTCTCCAGACTGCCCGAGAGAAGGCCGGGGCCTGCTGGGGCCAGGCCACTCCGCACATGGAGGATGCTCCTCCAGCTTTTGTGCTCACCCAGCGCTGGCCAGGCTCTGACAGAGGGGTCCTGTCCTGGCAGCACAGCAGGGGGAGCTCACCTGGGCCCTCACATCCTCCCAGCACGGAGATCTTGCTGGGGCAGGCAGTGCAGGGGGAGTTTTGCCTTCCCCTTTTAGGTTTGTAATGTCAGGCCCACCCTAGGCCTAAGAGCTCAGGGCAAGTTAAGAGCTTTTGTTTTGGTGTGCTTTTACCCAAAATTTCATGTTACCATCACAGAGCCAGGTGTTGTGCTACAAATCTGGAATGAAATCACTGAGTACTTGAAACCCCAGGCAGTCTTCTGGAGATCTGCTGGTGGAGGCTGTCAGAGGCATCTTCGAATGTTTTTGGCTATCAGGAATTTTCTGACTGATCCCAACACACCCATGGATTCTACTGACTGTGTGAAAAGACCTACTACTGCAAGAATACATTTCTCAACCTGCAGTATCTATCATGTTCCAGGACAGAAAATAGATATTCAGTTAATATCCTTACTTGCTTGTTTATTTTTTCAAGCTGTTTCTTCAGCTTGTAAGACAACATTTTTCATTAGCAAAAATACAATCGCACACACACAAAGAAATGAGACTTATTTTGGAAATGGCTTTTTGAAAACCAAAAAAATCCCCCTATATTTTCCTTTTGTTACAGCAGCTGCCTCAGGTGTTCTCTTTCTTGCAAACAATATAATTTATCAGATATTCTAAAAATCTATACTTAAGAAGTTCAATGAATGTGCATTCTACTGTATTATTTTTCTTAAAGAATTAAGGGTTTTGTTTTATCTTAAAAGATTCTTGGCTGCATTTCCATGGTGCACAATGACACATTTGGTTCTTTGTGTTTCTAACTAAGTAATGACATAGTTCCTCTAAACCATGAAAAAGGTTGTGTTTGACCAAACAAGAAAGGATGAACTTCTTGGAAATTCTATTGACTGGATCTTGAATTAGACCCAGAACACTGGGACGAATCCTTTCTCCCTGCAGACCCCTGCTAAACCTGGCTATAGCTGCAGTGGCACTGCATTGTTTCCTCCTTATTCACTGGGTACAGTAGTATCAACACAAACTGTACTCAGCTGCTGAAAGCTTGATTCTCAAACATATGGATATGTTGAAAATTAAATTGCAGGGTTTATTTGAATTTATAGACAGCTCGGTGAATGTATTTTTGAGATACAGTCTCCGTCAAGGAGATAGATGTCACCTGCCATGAGGAACATGATTGTATAATGTTAAAATGCCACATTCTCTTTGTAGGTAATTCTATTCAATTGCTTCCTGCAAAGATTTGGGTAATGAACACTTGAGCATCTGTGGTGTGGCTTTTTTTTCCCTTTTCCTACTCCCCTCCTCCCCCTTCTCAGAATCTTTCTCTGGATTTGTATTTCTTTACTGAATATAAACCCTGCCCTGATTCTTTTTACCAAGTCCCCTTTTGCATTATATTACTGTGGTGTTTCTACTCTTTTATTAAGATCCCTACCACTTCTAAACAGAGAAAATGTTGCAGGACTGAGTAAAGAAATTACTCAGGGAATTACATGGGAAATTACTGAACCTTTGAGACAAATTATTCTCTAGAGTCAGCCAAATGTGGGAACAGTTCAACACCCTTTCAGTTAAAGAGTCGCATTATCTTTTTTGTTTAGATTCAAAGATTTCTTTTTTTCTTTTTAATCATCTAGTCAATTGCAATTGTCACTTCATTGTACAACTTAAATCCAAGCAATATTTCTTATATCTAAATCATTTTCTGAGGAATGGTATCTGGTCTGAAATACTGGGTTCTATTATAGCAAACATAAGCAAACAGCTTGCAGGAAATAATTTAGTGCACACAACTCTTCCTTCCACCTGTAATTTGTTTTGCTGCTTTTACCCATCCCCTAATTATTTAGATTTTTAAAACACTTTGACAAATTTATTCCATTTGCACACAGTCTGTAACTCCCAACTAACTGATATTTACTATCTGGAATTTTATTTACTCAGATTAACAACTCACAGAGAATGTGAAACTAAATTCTACTTGTCTTAGCTGTAAATTGAAAACGTATCATCCCAATACATACTTATTCATGCAACAATCAAAAGTAAATAAATATACCAAACATTTAAGCTCAACCAAAACAAATACCAAATAAACACCAAAATAACACAAGTCATCTGATATCCTTTTCTTCTCCAGCAGGCTCTCGGGCTGGATTAGAAAATGATGATTAGAATAATTTAAAAGTACCGATAAACTAGAGTATAAGATTACTCCACTTGATGTAGAGCTCAAAATAGGAGGAGGAAAGTATTTTCAATGCATTCACAGAAGACCATTTTCATGATTCTTTTACTTGCAGCGAGGCCTACGAAAAAGCAAGGCATTTTTAGAAGATCAAATACCCCAAAACCTTGCTAAAAGAGTGGAGTAAAGACAACTTTAAGAAGTCAGAGATCATAGATTTGATTTTCTGATGGAAAAAAACATATAGATAGAATGACTTTTGTTTTTTAGAGGGTTTTTTTTGTTTGTTTGTTTTTAAGAGTGGGGCAGCTGCTTTCTATGGGATTCCCTCCAAAGATAGATGATATTTGGCTTGACAGTTTATGGAGGCTCATCCTGTTTCCAAATCACCTTCTGAGATTTCTGACAGTTAATACAGCACAGTATCACTGAGACCTAGTCCATGGTTAAAACCTGAATGTCTTTGCACCAAGGTATGACTTAAAAAGCTAAACTAAACAGAACAAACATCCACAGGTAACAATTACACAATGCAGTGCAGCAGCAAGTACATAATTACCACAACAACACTAATTTTTTCTGTTAGTAACTTTAGAAAAATGAGGTTAAGGCATTTTCTTTTTCTGGGATTGCAAACTGCTGCACTGACTGCTCTAAAGGAAACCTTTGGGTTTATCTTCATTTAAATAAACCACCAGTACTTTTCATCTACTTAGTGTTGGTTCACAAAGAAGACATGTCTTCTACAGAGAGAAGATCTGAAGCTTGTTCATGATAAGAACAGAGGAAGAAATAGGGAAAATAGGTATATTTCTGAGATACCCTCAATCCCCCATTCCTCAAACCCCTTGCAAGAGAAATAAAACTCCAAAACAGTAGCAGGAGGATAGCAGCCAACTATAAGAGCTGAATATGGGAATAAACCAAACTGCAAAGCACAAACTTCTTTAAAAGACATTTCTAGATGGAAAGTACATTAAAAAGAAATAAAAATAAATAAAGTGGCATGAAAAGCTTTCCAAGATTATGGTAAGATGATTCTGGCCCCAAACATACTTCTATTCCACAGTTCAGCATGATTTTCATTGTAGCACATTAGCTGTGCCAACATACACCAAAACTGAGAAACTATTAATGCAGCAGGAGTCAGTCAGTGCCACCTCTAGAATGGGAGAAAATGGTCTGGGAAAATGTGATACAGGAAGGTACATCAGGAAACCTTCTTCCACCCCACTGGTTAATTTTTACTAGCAAATCTCTTGAAAAGCACTGTACTGTATCAAGGGCCTTGATGTTTTTAAAACAAAGAATTTATGGGCACTAGAAATGCAACCTACCTTCCTTTGTTCACTGAAATACATCATCATTTTGTGTCTTGTGGTAGCAAAAGTAATTTAGAGGATCCTGACAGAAATAATATATATATCATTAAATCTGTCCATTAATATACTCGTGGTATTATAAACATAGCAGTTTGTGGATGACAGAATCTAAAACCAACTCATTTGTTTGTGTCAGTATTAAAATGTAATACATTTTCTTTTCAGATTCAAGCCAAGTGAGAAGAGCCTTCTGAGCAGAAAGTTATCTCTAAACAAGGCACAATGAACTCAGAGATGAAAATGAAACCTTTGAACACCATTTCCAATTTGCTGCAGCTCTTAGATATATTGAGAACAATGGTCTCAGCTCTGGTCTGAGATCAAGTTGCTCACAAACAAACAATACTCATTATCACAAATAACATTACTACTTGCAAGGGAGTTATAAACTCTAAACCCAAGGCTTTTAGGGGCCTAGTCTGACATAATCAGACACTGGAATGATTAATATCTATTTCTTACAAAGAAATCTAAGCTGATTTATCAAAATGGCAAGATCAAAATAAATATTGAGCTATGCAGAATCCATATAAATAATTCTTGAGATTTTCTACCTGGACAATTTAAAACTGCATGAAGCACACATTAGTACCCTCCCATCCATACATCAAACATCAGTGTCTATTGAGGTACAGAAGAAGGACAAATGAAAAGTTACAGGAAAAAGGCAACTTTTGCTACTGGATTGAACATGCACAGTTTTGCCAAGTAGGAAACGATCATGGGGCATCTAAGGGTTAAGAGCCCCTGCAGGACTTTACCCTAAGACAGAGAAGCACCACACAAATGGCCGGCTACAAGTAGGACAGGGCATATGAAGCTACCACTGGTCTCCTGATGTCCAAAGTCTATTTTTACTAGCTAGATATTTTTAGAATTAACATATATTATCTATAATACATAGCAAACATAGCAGCAACACCTGTCAGGAGAGGAATCAAACATACTACATTATTAATATAAACAGGCCTGGAAAAAGTCTTCCATCACCTCCTTGGGGAAAACACTGATAAAGTCTGTGTGCTTTCTAAAACTTTCCAACTATAAAAGAAAAAAATCATTAAATCACAAATGTGGCAAGCCCAGCATAAATAATCCCTAAGAATCCTACAGAAAACAAGAATATATCATACCTGGAAACATCACTGAATTTCACAATGGGTATACATGTATAGCCTGCAAAGTGGGAGCAAACTTCCCCATTTTTTTATCTCCTTTGTTTTATGTCTCAATGTGCATGTCCAGAGAAGGACAACGGAGCTAGGGAAGGGTTTATTTATATTCTACTACAGTGAAAAGGGGTTTTTTGAAAGATTCTAATGGTTCACTGAATGTCTGAATTATCAGTTATGAGAATGAACCCCTCTATTAAGATTTAAGATGCTGCTATAGCTTCCCACACAATGCTGGGACAGATAAGGCAGCTCTAAGTAAGCCCTTTGAACAACAGTCCACATTAGGGTAATTGATTTCATTAGCATGACTTCGGTTAGCTTGTTTTCACTGGACATTCTTTACTTTTCCAGTGTCCAACAAATGGACATTAGGACTTTTGTCTCATTTTTAATACAAGAAAAAAAATCTTAGCCTCAGAAATGCTACATCAGAGCAGGAGTGCCTATGCCAGCAAATCTCTGAGAGCAAGTGGAGTAATAACCACAATAAGTTCAATACAAGTAGCATCATTAAAAAGCAGCAGAGGCACAGCATTGACTAATGCAGGTGTTATGCCTTTACCAAGGTTACTGGCAGAGCACAGTGATAAAGCAGCCAAACCATTCAATGTGACAGGATTTGTGCTAAGATCTCCTGCAGAGATCTGGAAGAACAGCTGATACATAACACGAAGACAACTGCTGTGCTTTTCTTGCTTCTGCACATGCTCCAGCACCAGAATTTGAATGGCTGAAGAGATTAATTCAGACAGTAAGGAATTCCCCAGAAAGCTGAGCAATAAATGTTCAACAGGCACTTTACTGTTCAAATATTTTGTGCCCACTGCAAAGGATGCTAATGAAGTTGTTGACAGTGTTCTCATTTATGCTAGTGAAGTGAAATATCCACAATATCTGGTGAGGCACCATGTGCCAGTTCCTACTGATACAGGGATTTGAAAAATAAGTGCTGATCAGCAGCAACAGTTTTGTGGGAAAAGAGCTACTGAAGAAGCAAGGCCACAATGTGGGGTAACATGGCCCAGGGTAGCTGAAAATTGCCCAAGCTTTTTGTTTCCCTGAAATGGTGTCACTATCAGAGCGGACTAGAGGATGACCAACACTGCTTGGGACTGGTGTCCAAGTCTCACACATGCTGCTCCATAGAAAAACAATTGTTTCCTGGTTCCCATTTTTGTTGTATGTGCACAAACGCATGTACCAAACAGCAGGGATGCTTCCTGCACCGCCAGAGCCAGGTCATGTTCTTTTTCTGCCTGATTCAAAGCAGAGATTTTCATCTCTGATCACCCTGTCTAAAGCAGAGTAGAGATGTGAACATCCTTACACATCCTAGGGCAATTTCTAAATTATTTCACACAAAAAAAGCATCAGACATTTTCTGTTCATCCTCTGCTTCGTGAAACTAATTAGAACTAAATCATTTTACTGTAGTATGTTAGTACGTTAATCTGCAATTAAAGTTTCCTTACCTGTGGAGTACTGAAATCATTCTATTTTGGTTCTCTTTTTTTGCTTGTTTAGTTTTACATTTAGAAAGTCAAAGTCTTCTGTCAAAACCTCATCTTAATTAGCTGGATTTTCAGAATTTCATTCAGGAACTCCTGAAAAATCACTTGAACAATAGCATCCATCTCCACAAAGTATATGAAAAAACTCCCTCACAAGTTTAAATTACTTCTAACTAAAATAGTTTAACAGATATGCTCAAAAAAATACAGATTTGATTCAGCTGCTGAACATTAACTAGATTACTAGTCATGATTACCACCTTAGAAATATCTGGTTTCCAGAAAAATAAAAATGGCATTTATTTCACATTTCCAAGACATTCACTCTTTCAATAATAGAGCAAGAAATCTGGGCTAACAAGGAGAAGTTTATTTAACCTTATTTCTATTTCTCTTTCGCCTTATTTCTATTCCTCTCCAACTCTGTTTCTGGAGACAAGTTATCAGAAGTAGCAACTCAGCAGAAATTTAATTGGGCATAATGGACAAGGGAGAGGGGATCCTGCTCTGAGCTGGTATTGAGGCCCAGCCAGCTCTGCTCCCAAGAAACTCATCCTGGTGCACACATCCCCTGACTGGCTAATAACAGAGCTGTAAAAGGCATCATCACACCAAGCTCATATCCAGAATTACTGCACTTGTATGGGGTATTACTGCAGGCCTCCCAGAGAATGGGGCTTGCCAAAACCGGAGTGGTTTATCTGGAAACAGGGTTGGCTTTTCTATTAGTCTATAAACAAAACATCAGTGGGACTTCAGAACAAATGAACAGTGCGCAGTTTCTCTTTCTGGACTCAGATTTGGTTTCAAGATGGATTCTTAACTGTGTTTATATATGTGTATATAAACATATCTATATACACACATATAAATATACATGTCATACCAAGAAAAAGTAGACTCCTACACAGATTTATGAAATTACTTTGCCATTTCATCAGAAGAACATGGCTGAAATTCTATTCTCATTGCAATATAACACACTCCATCAGTCTCAATATTAGGCATCTTGGTCATTTTCTCGTATCTAATTTACAAAGGAAAAAATCCTTTTTGCCAATCCCCCCCCTCCAAAAAGGGGACTTTCCCCCCTTGTGATCAATTTCATGCCATTTACTTTAAAGAGAGATATCAAATTGTTAAACATTTTAACCACAGCATGTCCTGGTAATTCAATCCTTTGGATTTGCTTGGGTGTCCCAAAGTGTTTTGAGTTCAAACAGCAGAAAGAAACTGCAGTGCTGGTCAGTCCCCTCTTAAATCTTCTTATGGATTTCATTTGCTGTGTGGCCTGAGAGAGGTCAAAAGGTTTTCTCACAGAAGTAGAATTTGAGAAATAATCACCTTATAGACCCACTAAATCAATCATAATTAATGCACTTGCCTAGTTCTGTCAGAGAATTGCTGCTAGAGGGCAAAATAAAGAGGCCCCTTCTAATACAATTTGAAAAGAGATCAGATCTGTCATTTCATCTAATAATTGAGCCAAATGAGAAAAGAGAAGGGTCAGAGTTCATCTGGTGACCTTATGTAAACCCAATAATACATAATTCATTTTCATTTTATGGAATTTATAAGATGCTGTAAACTGTCAAGATACAGACTCATCTGCTTCAGCTTCCAACAAAACCTTCCTGCTCATCATGCAACACACGCTGAGCTGCCAAAACTTTTAAGTGGTATATTCTGGCAGAATAATCCAAAAGCCTTCAACAAGGACTGGTATTTAATTCATTCTTCCAAGCGTGTGAAGTTAATAACTGAATAAATCACTCGCAGCTCTTTCTGAATGATATAAAACCTGTAATTTATTTACTGAGTGTTACAAATACAGTTTAAACATGTTTTCATGCAAAATGGTCTCTTTTCTTTTTTATTATTGTTATAAAACATTTTTTGTGAACACAGAATGTAAATACATATGCCCTCAGAAACTTCATTCCAAATCTTAACTGACCATATTTAGTAGAACTCATTTCCATTATTACAAAACAGAAGTAATCTGAACACCTATTAAGGAAATATTTCTCTAGTAGGGAGGGTGCCCTTAAAGCTGAATATTAATTGAAAATATCAGAGTTACCTTTCCAGCCTGACTTAGCCTTTTTAATTCCTGTGCTGGGCTGCAATCTTTTCTCACTCACACTGCCACAACCAAGTCAGAGCTCTCTCTAAGTAATAAAGGTGAATTGATGGTTTATGAGTTATTCTTCAGTGCTTTGTCTCCTTTACTGTCAATACACCCAACATGTAGCAGACCATCTGGGCATTCGTGACAGAATTTCCTAAGGCAAGTCTGGGCTTCTGGGGAGAAGAAATTTTTTTATTGAACCAGTCAACACATGAGAGGTGGGAATCAGCAGGGATGCTTTTGACTAATTTTTAAGTTTGAAACAGAAGCAAAAACCTTGGAAAAAATATGAAAGCTGAGAATGAGTCTAAGTATATGCTAATCATGACTAAAGGTATTACAGTCCAGCACAAATCTTGGCTTAGTGACCATCACAGCTAGGACAGCAGCACCATTATGAGAGTTTATAAAACACTTCCAGTACTTGCTTTGTGTAGAGGTGAGGGGTTTCATACTGCTTTTTGTGCCATTTGTGAAATGCTCAGGGCTTCAGATAAGAAAAGATGTTAAATAACTATACTGTCCACAACAAATCCTGCTGAACAGAAACCTTATTAAAGATACTGCACCGTCTGCTTGATGTTTCACTGTCTCAACACACTTGAGCTTCAAACTCCTGCCCTGCACTGAACAGGTTTGTAAAACTGAGACTATAAACCTGCCATAAAGGAGAACAGATGATTCTCCTTGACAGAATGCATTTCTGTACTAATTATTTCCAAGGCCTAGTAGAAGGTTGGGTTAGAAAGTACTGAGCAGACTTCTTGCCATGGTTGGGAAAAATCATACAGGGCTCTGACAGGTTCCCAGCTTATTCAGCCAGTGTAACTTAGAGCTGTCTTAAATTATTTCAAAGTCTGTTGTGCTATCTGATCAGCTGGTGTAATGGAAACACAGATTTGGATTAAGTCCTCTTTCTTCTCATCTGTAGCAGACTGAGTCTTTTTCTTTCTGTGATACAACTCCACAGAGATCACTTTAAAAATTAAGAGAGAAAAATAAAATTCCATACTAAACTGCCATATGGAGTCATATGGAGTTTCCAGTTAAATGGATAATATGTGAAAGAGCTACTCATCAGCAGCACTGGTAGCAACTCTGAATTGCCCTCCTGCACTACCATGGATGCTTCATTTTTGAGCAGCTTCACCAAGGATCATATTCTGTAATATTTATAGACAGGAAAATGAAGGCACAGAAATAACAGGCTGTTTTACATCAAACACTAAAACTGAAACCAAATCTTGTGCTCTTTGTGCCATGTACCTTACCAGAAACCTTTCCCTTGTAACTTTGACCTCATATAGCAAGCCATCAGAGATACATTACTTGCTATTTAATGGCAAAAGTCCATTTGTACACATAAAACCTGCAAGAAATAAGTATGTCACTCTCAAGTTACCCTTTATCTATTTACCCTTTTTTAGTTTGAAATGACAACATCCTTGTATTTGTCATATTGTTAAAATCTGACCTTTGATCCTAGGGGTCATTGCACTCCCTGAGGTCATCTGCCCATCTGATTAACACATTCCATAATTTTGGAGGTGGCCAGTTTAGTGGTCTATCCCATTAATCATGGCACTAGAAGCAGCATGAAAAAACCACTAAGGTTATCAAATCCCCACAGGAGATTAGGAAGTTAGATAAGCACATGAAGTTTAACAAACAAAAAGTACATGGACAAACCAAAAGGCATTCAAGGCCTGAAACCTGACACAAGCAAAGCAGCATGAGAAAAACAAACATCTGAGACTTTTCCTACTTCTTGTTTTTCTCTTAGTAGATTTCATAAAGCTGTGATTCCTTCTGTAGATAACACACATTTGAGGTCAGAGGAAAACATGAAATTATTTTAAGTTTTAACACTATCCAAACTTACAGTACCACACAGAGCTGAGAAACTACACACGAGCGGAGTCAGCAGCACAGGATACCACTGACAGAATAGCATCAAACAACCACCAACATGTGCAGTTATCGAGGAAATGATTTGGAGTGTTGAAGCTTGATCAGCCTGTGAATTAGTAGCAAAGAGGAAAAATGCATTTCTTATTATGGGCCTTTTTATATTGTCTGTTACAGAATACATGAACAAATGTCAGGACAGCCAGGTCCAGGGGAATGATACTGCAAATAAAGGACGCTAACTGGCTGGGGGAAAAAACAACAACAAAACAACCAAAAAAATCTACCCAATCTCCAAAACTTCAAACCTCAAAGCAGAAACTATTTATCTCTGTTTCTATTTAGCACAGTTGTGTTTCTCACCTCTTAATCCATTCTGATTACATGCTAATGAATACAAGGCTTTAACAAAAAAGAGATTTAAATTTGTGTTGCCCGTTTTGAATGTTTAACTGTTAGCTCTCATAAAGATACAACTCATTTGTGAAAATGGGAATTTATCAGATCAGAGGGAGCTTGAACAGAAAATTTCCATCTACTTTCTTTATCATCTCAAGGTACTGTTCAAGTCATGTTGGTGCACTGACCAAGGCTCGTATGAAACTCATCCCCCATCTGTGGCTAAACATTTAATTGAAGTTTACAAAGAGGTTTAGGATCTGGGTCACCTGACAGACAGAAGAGATAGAAACCACTGTAGGTATAAGCAACAGTAAATAGTTCCATTTTTCTTATAAGATTAGGAGGAGATTTAAGCTGCTTGAAAGCATGCTTGCAAACTTTATCTGACATGGGAGGAGGGGGCAGTTACCAGCAGGATTCTTTAGAGGGTCCCGATATTCTTCAGCCTGGTCTGAAACCCTGCACTAATCAAGTCAGCTCTGACTGCCTTCCAAAAGACACTTTCTTTTCCTGATTTGCAAGAGGGAAACCAAAACGAAGCTACTCCTAATTTCTCTGTCCACCTAATGGCAGATCACAGCTTTAAATCAGTGTGACAGACTCATAAGATATGACCAGGATCTGCTCTGTGCCTCAGGTGCAAGGCAATGCACACTCTGAAGAGCCTTTACTTTCCTTCTACCTGTGCAGGTAAGAAAAAGACCCAGTCCAGTCCCACTTCAACATCTGTGTGCACTGAAAATCTTTAAGAGGACAAACATTTGTGGGATCAGACAAATGATCAGTGCAGCCTTGACTGCCAGGATTTCCAGTAGCTCACTTTATTCTTGGTACTCCTTCTGTGCTGTTTTCTAATATTATTATATTATTATATTATAATATATTATTATATTATATTATATTATATTATAATAATAATATTCTCATATTATTTGCAAGTTCTGCCCTCCAAACCCCAGTGAAAGGGCACAAGCTACTTCTCACAGTCAGAATCACAAATTTCCTGGAGTTGTTTTCTACATGAATTATAGTTATTATACTGCCTTTAAGGACTTCGGTCATGTTTCAAAGCGTAAAAATCTACTGGACCAACAAATTTATAGTTCTCTGTGCTTCAGAGAAGTCTATTGTTATGGCTGTTATAAACTAAATGCATGTGGAAAACCAAAATGACCATGATTTGACTACTTATTCCACTTAATTTGTGCACTCATTTCCTTGACTTTGGTCTAAAGATGTTGGGATGAATAGGACATTTGAGCTGGCAAAACCAAAGCAATTCATGCTGATTTAGTACTGAAGCAATCATGGAACAGTGCTAGAGCTAGTGACCAGCACCTCTGATATGTGAGTCACAGCTCAAGGAGAGGCAGCACAGAGAACTTCAACCAAACGGTCATGGGATGTTTCAGGGGAGGAAGACTGGTGTGTGAGGGGAAGAAACCCACACACCCATGGAGTAAAAATTTCATTTGCACTCACCTCCCTAGATTCCACATTTCCCACAAGTGACAAAAGTTTCACCTTATGCAACAGAAGTTAATCAGTAATTTAAACACATACTTGTCTTTAAAGACAGTGACATTCAGGCACTTGAGGCTTTATGTCCACAAGTGTACCTTTTCCCCCTGATTTTTCAAGAATGAGAGAAAATAAATTCTTGGCCTTTAAAAATTAACTTTTAAATTTTTTTCTTACTTTTCACCCTGAAGCTATGAATAACTTGAACAGGACTTGCCTAGTTTAGCATGGAAGTAGAGAATACCATGTTTCCCAGCTGTCATGGCATGTTATGAATGGCAAGATGGTGCATGAGGCCACAGAAGGAAGGCTGTGATATTTCACAAAATTTGTTTTTCCTGTTTTTCTGCTCAACACTGCCAAAGATGCTCCTGAGAAGTGAGGAGAGGTGCAGCTCCCAAGTGCAAAAATGAGGAATCTCAAAGCTCAGTGTAAATGCCATAAAATACTCTCTTCATATTTTGATTCATTTTGCACTCTCTGTAAAATACTGTCCTGCTACTCCTAAGCCTTTTATGTAGGTCCCTTTTTACTGCTGCTTAAATATTTTTGACTGATTTCTGCAAAGGTAGAACATGACAGATACCTTATTGTTATCTGCCTAGATTATAGTGAGACATTGCTTTGACTGGGTTAATTAATTTGGACTTCAAGGCCTTTAAGAGCAGCATCATCTGAAAGTCCACCCACAAGCCCAGCTCTAGATGAAATGCACAAGTTAACAATTAATATGAAATATGTGTAGTCACAAGCTTATTTGAAGGGACAAAAGGAACAATAGCTTTTAGAAGGAACAAATAGCTTTTCCATGGGTGAAATGAAGCTCTACAGTGGAGATGGTATGAATAAGGGCATAAGTTAAGATTTGGATTCAGATTCCTTGGATTGTGTTGGTTCAGATAATTTTTATTTTTCTTTTTTTTAACTTTTTTTTAGTCGCTGTCCTCTGTATAATATTTAAACACAATACGATCATTGTTCTCTACTTATAACCACGTCTAACTCATCCCCGAGTCCTTGGCACTTCTTAAGGTGTTTCTGTCTTTACAACAGTGAGATAATGAAGTGACACAGTCATTTTGTTGGTCAGGAACTGAATGAGTGCTTAAATCATTCAGAGGATCCAGCAAATAAAATTTAGGGTCTCCAGTTCCTGACTCCCAGCTGCCTGCCTGGGAACAGAATCCAGAACTGTGAAGGTATCTCAGCACTGTACAAGGAGGGGATCTCCTTTCAGAAGTCTCAGCCCAGCTTTTTTAGATGTATTTCTGTTTGACAAGCACTAGATTCTATCTTTCACTGCTGAAATCTATGAACTTTCTACCAAGATTGAACACGTATTCCTTCCCACCCTTGATTTGTTATTGCTCTAAAAGCACAGCAATGGCAGCAGAGTTTGTGGAAGAGCAAGAACAGAACTGAAGCTTCAAACACCTGCATCCTGAACTGACCCTCACATTGAATCTCATCACTGTATTCTCAGATCTACAGGTAAATAAAGTAGATGACCCTAATAATCCCCACACTACTATTAAAGCTTTCTTTATAGAATTTGGTTGACAAGCACATTTTTCTCCTTAATTGAGAAGTCTGCCAGATATTAAGAGAAAAGTACTTCCCATTCTAGTTCAAAGGAGGGATAAGGCAATTTAAACAAAAACACTGCGTCAGAAGTTTTGAATGATACTGCTGTGGTATCTTGAAACAACTGGCAATGGTTCTGTCTTTCCCATGCTGAGGAAATGCTCATATTTAACAATGCAAATGGAGAATTATGATTGTTATCTAAAATAGGGGCACGATTAAAGAAAATGAGATTTGTTTATGGAACAACATTGGCTTGGTTTTTTCTTAGTTACTAATCATGAGTTTAATTTTTAATGGAAAAGCATTGCTAGCACAATTAGCACTCAATTTACATGTGCATCCATAGACCCAATTAATTAAATTTTATTGATGCCTAGTTGCTCTTTAAAATGCTTTCCAAATGCCTTCAAATTGATTTTAAATGGTTGATAGTGAAAGTCAGTATGTTCCTGGTAGTAACCCTACTGATTTTCATACAGATGTACCTTCCATACTGTAAGCACTCACTGCTTTCTACTTGGTGTCTGAGAATGTGTTCACTGCTGGGTAACAGAGTATTTAGAAAAAATGAAATCCAATGAAATGCAAAATATCAAAAGTTGAGTTTGTGATGAGGACTTTCTTTTCTCCCTGTCTTAAATAATGTGTTATTTCTTTTTTTAATTCATACTCTAACAGATGTGCTTGTGTCACTGCAGTGCTGACCCAGCTATGGAATGAACGAGTTCATCCTTGTGATGTGCCTTCAACAGAGAAAATTTTATTCCTTCTGTTTTGTGTTTGAGAAGCTGAACCACAGATATCAAGAAACTGATTTTAGCTCTTTGGATCATAGTAGGAATGTGAAATAGATTTTAGCACTAAGTGACTTTTCCTCAAGTCACAGAGTAGGTCCCAACTGTGACTGCTTAAATTTAAGTACAGTGTACTTGTCAAAAGACCTTGACTGTGCTTTAATTAAATTAACTGTATCAATTTTCTCCATCCGGTTTAGCTACTTTTTCATATTTTACTCTTATTTCTGTTAATGTGCCCTTCATGTTCTCTGGGTGGTGGAAAGTTTCTGCTCTATTTTCTAGCCAGGGGGGCTGTGTATTTCTGTCAGGTATCTTTATGACAAGACCCAATAGTTGTAAAACCTTCTCTTGTGGCTCTGTGGGAGGTTGATTTCCATGACCTACTTTATCCTCTGAGTAAGCACCTGCTTAACCTGATTATTTCCTTGATGTTTCTTACCTGGATTATATCTAATGTGAAATGTTACCTCAGGTACAGTACGAAAATGTAACTGTTTGCCTGTCTCATAAATATGTTTGTAGCAATTACACTTGTTACAAATATTTGTAACATATACTGAGTTTCACTGGATTATCAATTAGTTTAAAAGTCTAGCTTTTAGTCATACTTCATAATTAGCTTTTATTTATACAGCTTATGTATTTTTAAAAAGCCAGGAAAGTGTATGACTGTGCTTTCATATATATATTTTATAAATGTAATATTACCAAGAGACAATTTAAATGTTATAAACCTACATTCACAAGTTAATGAAAAAACATTTTTCTAAATTGAGTATAACATTAAAACCTCTAACAAATACTATCCAGAGGATTCTACACTATGATTTTTCATTCACTTAACATTGTGATTTAAACAATATTAACTATCATATCATTTCATGTTAACAGAAAGACAATCAAGATGAAATCTTAATTACTAAAGAACTGTCAAGAGACATTAACAATTTAATACTGAATTTTATAAAAGTAATGATTGTCCTATTACATATGCTGTAATTTCCCTTTCCTGACTGCTCTAATAGTTTCCTCACTCATTAAACACTTATTTTCTCACTACCTGCCAGCAGTTTCATAGGTGATCTCATTTAGGGAAACTGAAAGAATATGAAAGAAGATAATACGAAGGAAAAATTACAGTTGAAAAGAATTACAAATGTAAAATATAAACCCACGTTACTTTGTAAAATAGACTACATATATGTAGTACAGCTGTGTTTGAGAAATGTTTAAAGGGAGATAATGAATGAAGAAAAAAAGCTGTTAAAATAAGATATGTAATATTTTTCTTCCAAGAAATATAACATTTTTGTATCCGTTTGATCTGTTCCTTGAAATAAAAAATAATCTAACACTAACTTGCCACAACAATGTGAATATAAAATCTAGAAAAGATACAACATTGTACAGTTTTCATATAAAAAAAAGTATCAATGTAAAATCAATTATTTAGAGAATTAATTGTTCCAGGTTAGTTTTATGTGCTAGTGAGAAAAAGGCTGAAATGACTCCCCAAAGATCACAGTCCTGACTTGTTTCACAGTGAAATACCTGAATGTCAGGAATATGAATCCTTTCATTAACAGCCATTTGGGAACAGAAAGTATTAATTCTTTAAAATGAGACATTAATTTCATCTTTGTCAGTGATTTTCTTAATAAAACACATTTTTCCCCCTCAAGGGAAAATCAGAAAATTCTTGCCCTCTCAGACCAAACAAAATTTTAATCAAGGAAGAACTCTCAGCCTGCCCTGCAGTCTAGTCAGATGCAAACAGCTTCCAAACCAGTGAGGACTATCCAGGATAATTACCTGCATTTGGAGGAATACCTTTGAATAATTGCCCTGCTCGATTCAGAACAGACTTGGATGTGTTTGCCCTGCAAATCCAGGGAGTGATGGAGCAGAGAATGCGTGTGCACACATCCACAAGACTGATAGGTTTCATTTCAACAAAATAAAATCAGTAGCATTTTTTTAAACTTTAGTTTCATCAAATAGGCAGAAAATCCCATTATAGTGCAGGTTTTAATTTTAATGTTTTTTTAAAAGAAAACTGATAAAAAAAATTAAATCCTTACTGGGGAAAAAAAAAAGCACCCAAAAAACCCCAAAACCCCACACTGAAGTTCATTAATTTTTGGGGGTTCATTTCAGCAGTAACCGTAGAAAAAGAGAAAAATTCCTAAAAGTGTCACATCTACAGAAAAAAAAGAAGGGAAATTCCTAGAAATTTTTTTTCTGAACTTAACAGAAAGAAGGATTGCTGGCTTTATGGCATCCTAGAAATCCATGTACAGGTTTTATAAAAATTCTGTTTATCTACTCAAAGAAAATTTATCTGTAAAATTAAAATTAAATATTTCTTGGTCTTTATCTGCCATTATTTTTACTTAACCTTAGCCTAATATTTCTTAAGGTCACTTAATTAAATATCTCAAAACTTCAGCAATATTCTGCTCAGTATCAATCTCCTTAAAGATCCTTTTTGTGGGCTGGTGATCAGGGAACTGCTCTTAGGAATGCATTTGCTAAGGTTGAGTCTATTTCTTAACCACTCTTGCAGTGCAGGAGATAAACTAAATCAGAGTGCTCACAGCTGACAGCAGCCAAATACACTATGCATGTGTGACTTGGACAGCAATGTCACACACAAGACCAAATTCTGGCTACCTTGGGATGCTGAATTTGCAGATCCCATTTCTAGATGAGATTACATTAGAGACTGGGAAACAGAAAATGTATCAGAGATGCTGAAAAAGCCCAGACACAATGCTGTAAAATATGCCCAGGAGTAACCTAAAGCTGAAAGACCTGCTCGGAATTCATATGGTGTAAGCTGAGAATTTAAGATCTGGGTCATCAGATAATCATCAAGGTAGAATCTAACTGGCTTTTAGGGTTTAGGAAAGATTTTCCTTTTTTCCATATGGAGATTATGGCACTGTCATGATGTAAGAGGGCTTGTGCATTTCATTCACCTACTTCTGAAGCCTCTGGTCAGACAGAAGATAAAGGATCAGAAATACACTGGGTTTAATTTAGCACACTGGATAAGCACTCTAAAATTTCTGCAGACTTGTCAACAGACACCCTCTGCAGATGCTAGATTCTGTTATCTTTAATCTGCACCACCCCTTTATATAAATACCAATGAGAACAGAAATGAGAACAGATTCAAGGGCTTTAATCAAGCTGGAGCCACTCCTGGGTTGCAGACCATGTCAGTGGGTTTCTGCCTGAAGTAGAGCTTCCAGTACAGTAAATCTCCATTTCTCCACGACTTCCAGGGCTCATGGTGCCAACATCTCCTCCTCCTCACTGCTGATCAAATCTGAATGGAGTGTCTAGCTGTAATCCCACAAGCGTGAAAAGGTGGAAAATTTTTTTAGCTCCTTACACAGACAGTTGCAGAATGAAGTTAAAGCTCCTCAAAGAGCTCCTGAGTGCTCAAGTCATATCCAGTCTGATGGAAATGCTATGGGCCAGCAAATAGGATAATGTGAATTGCCTGGCTGTTGTCAATCACTGTCAAATCAAATTCTGTTTAAACATGAAGTTTTGGCACTTAATTTCAATCCCAAAATAGTAAACACCCATAAGATGAATTTGTGAAGTGTTCCAGCACTTAGCACTGCACCCTAAACTTGCTACGCAGTATGTTCAATATGAACTACAATGTTTGTGTTCCTGGATTTTCCTGTTTAGAAATTCTCCTTTAAATTTGGATTTATTGGTATTTCAGTTCCAAGCCAAGAGAACAATATTAACATTCTCGCAGGGATGTGTGAGTAAAAGCAATCACTAATAACACTGAGAGAACATCAGCAACTGTCATTCAGGAAAGTTCTTGCCCTTCCCCATTGCATCCAGATTTAAATGCATCATCCTCTTTAAAGTGGGATTTAAAGCCCATTGATACATCTTTCATCTTAAAGACAGGCCTATGCTGCATTGTATCTCCCACTACTTAATATTGCAGCAGTTTCACAACTCCTGGTGATTGGCAACAAGCAAGTTTAGGGATGTTCTCCCATTTCACTGTGCAAGAATTGAATTAACACAGCACAATAAGTTCTTTGTGCAACCTCGTCTTTCCCAGATATTCACAAGAAATATACCCAAAATCAAAATGTTCACAAAATGCTTGCCTGATATTATACCCTCCCCTTCATTTTCAAATATCTTGCCTCATGCAAGACTCAGGATCCTTTTCACACCCGAATGGGGAAAATATGGTAGAGAAAGTGAACAGTGCAGTTTTGCAAAAAGTAGCATTTCATCTAATAATGAGCTGCAACAGAAACAGCCCACTGTACAGTAAATTCAGCCTTTACTGAAAATCTGGGTTTCAGTTTTTAGACTCCATTATTATCCATCTGTTGCACTCAGTTATCATTAACTTAGTGTTTGTCAGGATCCATTAAGGCCAATTAGCACGTCAACAAGCAGAGATAATACAGTTAAATATCCATCTAAAGCTCCTTCATACACTGTGTTCTTGAGCATGCACTGGAGGCAGCAGCAGAGCCTGGCATATGCACCTCCACATGGGTACCTGCTTTATTAATGCTGACCTGGAAGTGGCATTTGTACAAGACAGTGTTTGAAATCTGGATTATCAATCACTGGAGTAATTCTTAGCTTATGTGGATACTTATGAAGACAAATGACATAATATGAAACCATGGATGACGAGAAATAAGTGCTTCAGTGTTGTTTCAACCATAATGTTGAAGGATGTAAGCCAGATGAAACTGGTGAATTAATTAATACCTCTTATTAGAGTGGCCAGTATGGATGGGAAGAAACAGGGAAGAACCTCTGGAAACTGAAGTCATAAAAAAAGACCTCAAGCCATCAACCAACCAAAACTACCCCCAGCCACCAAACCACCCCCCAAGCTCCCCAGTTTACAAGACTGAAATTTCACCTCCCAAGGAAATGCATAAAGCAGTAATTTCAGAGCCACTAAGATCATCACAAACATGCAACAATACAGTTTACAGTATGTGAACAAACTGAACTGAGATGACAGCTGCTTCTTTTGGATGGCTTCCAGTTAAATGAATTAATACTTTGCTCAGTAGGAATGCATTCTATTTAAATGTTCTTTGAACATTTCATATCAATCACATACCTCCAGTTTTCTTATTTATGAGGAATAGAATATATCAGCTAAATCCTGAGTATTTGAATGGATCAGCACAACTTCAGGTGTGATTTGTTTCATTTATAAAAAATTGTGTTTCAGCAATTTCAAAAATTATATTGCAATACATTCCTACACTTTCTTGGATCCATTTGAAAAGTATCACTTTATCCTTTCCAAGATAAAGATTGTACGATGGAAGGCCTTATAGATCAGTCAAACCCCTGAAGGACTTGAATTTTGTTTCAGTTTTGGTTTTCTCTCCATCTTGGCCATACAATTCCCAGCTTGGACTACAGTTACAAGGGGAAGAAAGAGAAAAGGTAACAAAATCCCTGGAGCTGCTCTCCCTCAATGTGCTGGATGAACCTCAAATGCTTAATACTTTATAGAGCACATTTCTACAGTAACAGACCACGTGGGGGATGAAGTACAACAGTTTCAAATCACAAAACCATTCCACAGTGCTGAACAATTTTTATATTTGCTCTTATTTTTTTCAAGAGTGATTTTTAACTGAATCCAATAACCCATCCGTGCAGATTTTATTTCCAAGTAGGAAAAAATATGCCAAGAACAGGAAGAAAACATTGAAGAAGGCACTTGAATACTTAGAAATTTTACTGTATGGAATAAAATTTCATCAGAATAATTCCTGAAATTTTGATATTTATGCCCAAAACTAAATCCAGTTTTACCCATGATATATCTTGGAATCTAAGTATCTGATTTTTGCTAAAACTTAAATTTGCACTAAAACATTTTTTGACTTTGCACCTCTCTTCTACTTACGTGCCATTAAATTGCTTAAAAAACCTTCTGTTAAAATGCTCTGCAACAATATAAGAGCTTAAATAAATTATTTCATTAACCTACCTGTAGTTTAATTTCCTTTTTACACAGAAATTCTAATATAAAAACTTGTTTTCTTCATTCTGAATTTCTGTGTTATCTGCTCTAGAAGAAGACTTTAAAACTAGTGGAAATGCAACCAAAAAAGGAAACACACAGACTCCAAATCTACCATTTTCCAGAGCAAGAATGACACTTGAGAAGTATTATATACAGTTATAAGACTATGACTGAAAGTAGGAAAATATCTTTTAATTCAGCCTGAATTTAACTGACAAAATAGAAAATCAGTTATGACATAAAAGAATCAGCAAGAGTTACAAGGGGAAAAATTATTTAGAGCCTCACAAAAAGTATCACTACAAAAGCAATAACCCCAGGTCACACCTGTGGTAGAGCACTCTTTTTTTTTCCTTAAAAGCATTTGTCTCCCTTTTTATTTATTTTTTTAATGGAGATTTCAGAGGCAGTTGTTAAACTAAAAACATCCTTTTAGGTTTGGGATGAAACTAAAAATCAAAATCTTCCTCACTGTAGAGCAATATTACTTTTCCCCCCTTGCAGACTTATTTCATAAAAATGTCAGCTATTAAGTTAACATTATTTAAAGGGCTTTAGTTTGTAGTTACTGAATGCAACCTAAGCTATATCCATAAAGGTCTGACATTGATCCCTGGTTGTATAAAACATGATACAGAGAGGCACTAAATAAATAATCTGTATACTGCTTCCAAAGCATCTCTATTTATCACTGCATTAATGATAAGGATCTGATTTAAAGTGAACCCCAGCGAGGGTCAAATCCGAGCACAAGCTGTAATATGATCTGCAAGAGTGCTGATAACCTGAAACAATATGAAGAAACCCTGTCAGATAAATAAAACAAACCAGTTGTCCATTAAACAGCTCAGAAAGAGGCCAATAAACCTAAATGTGGACTGAACTCTTTTGTTTTTTTCTTTTAAAATTTATTTTATTTTAAAGAAGCACAGAAAAACTACACCTGAAGATTGAGTCTAAGGTTAAAGAAATAATACTGAAGAGAATAGTAAAGACTGGACTCTAAAAAAAGTACAGCCACCCATGAGAAAGTTTAGATGTGCCCTTGTATCTCTCAGAGACCTCAAGGATTGCCTCTAAAAAACCTCTAAATAACCTCTAAAAAATCAGAGGCAATTGTTTCCAAAGCATCATCAAATGTCTGACATGAACATCCCAGATTATGAAAGAAAACTGTATTTTTTAGGCTTAAATTTATGAATTCTTTAATACCTTATCATGCAAATAAAACTACCTCATGACTTACTGAAGAAAATTCTCATTAATCCTTTTTAACAATGCCAAAGGTTACAAACTCTTGTGGGAAAACAGGGAAAATTCTATTTGATTTGTCATAAATATGTGGAAAAGCCCCAAAGTGCAAATGGGAAGACAGCCCTTTGTTCATCTGCACGTGGAACCCCAGCCCAGCATCCTCCTACCTGGGGGCTCATTCAGGATGGTTTTTAATGTCTTTGGGCCATCAAGCAAAGCAATGACAGCTCAGGACTGAAACATAGGAAATTCCCATTCCACACCCATTCTGCTGTCCTCAAACTCTGCTATGCTTAAGCCTGTGAAGCTAAACAGATCTATTCTGATCTTTTGATGGTTTATGTTATTTTTGTTGTTTGCATTTCCATAAATAAGCAACATCCCACAACTTCAGGCATGGATTGAACAAACAAAGTCCTCTTTGGCCTGAAGACCACACAGATGACATGTCAGGGAGGCAAACCAAAGCACTGATAATTTATCCAGACCTCCTGCCCATCTTTAAATTTAGAAAGGCTCCCAACTAATAGTTAATAGTTTTTTCTGACCATTAGAACTACTTTCTATAGCTTATTAAAAACAGTTAATTTAAACAGAAGAAATAACAGAAAAAAACTTGCATTAGTGGCACTGCACTGTAGGGCTTTATTCTACTGGACACAACATATTGTGTTTAGGTAAATGCAGAAAACTCTGAAATTTCATTCACTTTCTGCACACCACAGTCTCAGTTATTTTGCTTTGAGCAAGATTTCTTTCTCCTTTAATTCTATGTGGCTTTACACAAATAAATGAAATAAACATATTATGATTTTTCTGAAAGACTGTGGAGGGAAGTTACAAATATAGAAGAATATGTATTTGCTAAGGAAAAGTGAACATCCCTGTGAACTTTTCCCCTCTTCCCACCTCTCCTAATATAATGAAAGCAATGATTAGTATAAAGAGGAAAGAAACCAGGTACTTTAATAAAGGAAAATATATGACTGTTAGAAGTTATAAAAAGTCAAAGTGAAGAAAGAATTAGGAAAACAGGAAGGTTGTGAGTGATGAAAGCCATTTAGAAGTGAAAAATATCACAATATCCAAGTTTTCATCAAGATAACACTTTTAGTAAAACTATTGATAAAATTGTAAAGTAAAATTGATACTTCTGGCACTCTATCAAATTACTTATATTGAAATGTTTGACCTTGAACTTTCCTGTGATTTTGCTTTACCTAATTTATGCATTTGCTTAAATTATAAATGTAATGTTTTTCTCAATGGTTCCAATTCCCTTTGAATTCTAACTCCTTTTCAAAACAGTCCCTCCAGGTTTTGCAACCAAGACCTGTGGGCCAGGTATACTGCCCAATTAAAATCAGTGACATTGGAACAATTACTATGGAACTGGAGGGAACTGGGCGTTCTCAAGTGTGTCTCTAACAGAATCTCTTCCTTTTTGTAACAATGTATGTTATCAATGTAAGAGGAATGAGCACTTCCCAAAGCAATTTCTCTGACAGTCAAATGAAATATGACAACTTCCTAGCAACAAGTTTTCTGGTGAGAGAGGAGTTAAGTTTGGCCCTGCTGCTGCATTATTCAGGTACCAAACAATTCACTCCATTCAAAAGAGATTAAAAAAATGGGGGGTTGTATTATTGGAGCAGACAATTCTGTGTTTGCACCATAAAACATACCAGGAAATTTTACATTCAGGTTCTGCCCAGATTTACGCTCTGAGAAATGTGATTTAGGAAAAAAACTGTGTGTGAATGTTTCAGGCACATAACTTTTATGAAACCAGTGTTCTGCTGCCTGGAGTTGTGGCCCGGTTGTGTGAGACAAGTGCAGTGGGGCAAAGACAAACTGAAGCTTTTTCTCCAAGGTCACTATTAATTACCCTTCTGTTCTGCCCACTCCCCATTTATCTTAAGTAAAACCATGTTAACAAGATGATTATACACCTATTTAAAGGAATAAAAATATTTATTGTCTGGAACTCCATTGGAGCTGCCTGCTCAGGGCTCTGACATGCTCTGCACACACAGGCAGTAAGTTGTGAGCAGCAGCTTCACAAACATCTGGTTTTCCAAGCTTTGTGCTGAAGCCTCCAATTGGTTTGCTTACAAAACTGTGTGCAGTTCATTTTGTTTTGATGAAATAGAAATAATTTCATTAAAATATCAATTTAAAGTAAATTCAATGAAAAGACAATTTTCATTTTAAAAACCTGAGAAAATATTAGAAATGGAGCATTTTTAAGGCAGCTACCATAAAAATTGATATTTGTACATTATTCGTGATCTTTCGGGCATAGCATTTTTTGAATTTTAGAAGACTGCATCTCTAGGCAATTGCTTAGCTCTGATTTTGCAAATTGCCTTTAATATGTATTTAGGCAGAACACACTGAAACTTCTTGATGTTGGGAAGCCAAAATGCTGCATATTACAGGGCAATTATGTGATCACTCCCAAACTACTAAATATTATTACAAAATCTGAAACAATCAGGGCTTAGCATATTAATCCTTAGCATATGAGGGATACCTTCACTAATTTATAAGATTTATCTACCACCTGAGAATTGGAAGTCCGTTGCAGGGTAATTTACAATTGCAGCAGTAATGATATTGATACAATATACTGAGATTCTCTCTGCCTGTGTGTGTGCACTGCCTTGGCCCTGGGAGCTGCAGCCCCACAGTGAGGGGTGTCTGACACCCCCAAACACTGCCAGGAGAGGCAGAGCAAAGGCAGGAGCCTTTTCCCTCTCTGACACTTTTATTCAATATCTGCCCTCCCTGGAAAGCACCTTTGTGGGAGCCTAGGAGACAACTTCCAAAACTCCAGCCAGTTTTTGAAGTAACTGTAGATAACTCAGGCTCCTTTTTCTCCACTAGCTGACCATCCATCCACACAAAGGATCCTGAAGAATTCTGTGTCCCATGTACTTTACTGCAGGTACAGCTCTGGTTTTCCCCACCAATTATCACACTCCTTCATAAACACACCTGTGATTTATGTGCATGACCTACAACTTGCAGCAAAACCTCTGTCTGCAGCTGGATTTTAGGTGTGTGCTGCACCTCAGCACTCACCAATCTTGCTGCCTACTGATAGAGGTGCCTGCACTGACCCATATTTTCATAAGATTTCATTTATTACTTTGCCATTAGAATGAAAATCAGGCCATAAGAAACCTTGGAAGATACACTGAACTCACACAGAAATATTGGATCAAATAAAATTTTTGAAATGTCAAAAGAAGATATTAATATTTGATATTAAATTCTATATTTAAGATCAAGGAAAGCATTTCATTTCTAAGGAAAACAAGGAACATGATAAACTGCATCCACAAAAAAGGCAAAAATAAAGTTCTCATCTTTCCTCATTTTTTACCCCTTCTTCCTTGGAGAACACATGCCTGAATCCCCCATTCCTGGGAATGCCCTAATTATCTCTATGCAGTGTATAGGTCCCCCTCTTGTAGATTTTGGTGCCTGTTCCATTAAATGTTTATTTTAATTAGGTAGAAAAGGGTCCCATATCTCCAGGCCAAGACAACTCCTTGGAGGTAAAAGTGCAGGTTCAACAAAAGTAACCTGAATTTTGAAATTTTTTGAGATAATTCAACACACACAGACTGACAATGAGAATTATGGAATATTAATTTTGGATGACCACATCTCTATTTTTCAATTTCTGTGACATTCAAACAACTTCCAACAACTCTGTCACTAAGCCAGTTGAACTCTACATCTCTCAAAAACGCTGCATGCCATTCTTTACTATTGCAATACTTGTGGTAAAAAGGAATTTAAATCATTAACCACTTAAAACAAATGTTGAATAATTTTATCAAAGACAATGGAGACTTGTTTTCTACACAACCACAAATATGTCCTGCTGGCGTTTACCAAGGAGCTACTTTGTGTTTTCTGCACTGACAAGAAATCCCATGTGTTCACACCGTGTCACAGCACAGAAGTAAGTCAGCCATGGATTAACTTCCATATGTTCTTTTAATTGATTTAACAAATATAGATAAGATAAAGATACTTATGTGGCATTGTAAAGAGCACAGACTAAGACCTGGTCACCTTCTGTGCCTTCTCAACACAGACCTTTGTGGGCATTTCTTGTGAAAGGAGCCCAATTTACAGCACATATGCAGGAATTTAAGGAGGATGACACACAGGAGAGAGGGGGTTTGGTTTTAACTCCTTGATAAAATTAGCATCACAAACTTAAAACTCTCAAAATACTTCCATAATTGCTTTCTTTACAGTTTAAAATAATACTAATGGTATGTTTCCAAGCCTAATTGCTGTGATTTCACTTCTATGGGGATTTATAATCCATTTTAATCCCTCACAGAAGACACCCTTTAAAGCAGAAATCAGCTTTCTAGACACTCCAGAGAACCAGAAGCGTTTAAAAGAATATTTTACTGTCCCTTTGCAGGCACAATCACTCCCAGACTGCCTAGTTTTCAGATTCAGGCTCAGAATGGATGCAGGGGCTTGCTTCTTTTTGGTCATACCACATTACATGCTGAGACAGTGACGATCTGTGGGAATTCACTAACCCGCTCGGAATTCTACATTTTATAAGGGAGAAAATGTCAGATGTGGTCAGCCTCCTACCCTTTTATGGCTGACTTTTATTATTCACTCCTGCCTCTTACTGCCTACACCTCCTGAGCAAATGTTCAAAATTCTATTCAAATTGCAGAAGCCTACTTCCTCTGCAGAGAATAATGCAGATTCAAAGGAGGACAAGTGTTGTTTATTAGCAATTATCATGAAAGTCCTTCCTGTAATTAACCTCAGCTTCATGGACACTACTATTTGCACTTCAGCTATCTCATAAACAGGGGCTACATTTCCATTATTGTTAGGGAAGATGAGTCATTGCAGAAGAATGCTTATCTCAAGTCACTTTTAACTAGCTTTTGTCTGCATGAGATATTAGTCACTGGTACCTACAAGATTACAAGAAAGTCTGGCTTTGGGCTTCTTTTTTAAAAACTTCTTTCCTTTTCCCCTTCATAGATTCAGAATTCATCAGTAACAGCATAAAGGATGAGAAGTATATAAAATGCTCTTTTCAATTAAACCTACACTTTGTCTGTCTGATCACTGAATCATAACCAAGAAGAATTCCAGATTCTGCCCAGCTAATGGGAGGTCTAAGACACTGAAAACCCCAACGTTTGCTCTGTAGGCCATAAAGAGACAATGGTGAAGGATTTGTTTTAACATTTTTCAAGCTCTCAAAGAGAGCTGAGCTACAAATCAGTGCAGTGATGTATGCCTTCTGCTTGGTGAAAAAACGCCCAAACAACCCCCCACTTTATTCACAAGTCAAAAATGAAAATACAGTGACAATGCACATTCCCAGATTTTTGGTTTGCTTTACCCTTTTTATTAATAATTGAACAGTCTCGACACTAGGAGATGCTAATAAACTCTTATCACATAGAACTTAAATGTGTATCTCAGTTCTTTGAAACTAAAAACTCTAAAAATCCAATAGCTTCTCATGACCTAAAAATGCATGCAGGCAGAATTTCTCTGTCTCAGAACTACCTGCAGGTATTCAGCACAAGACCTGGGGCTTTCTGAAGGGCATTCAAGAACATATTTACATGTTTTGCATAAACAGGAGCACAGAGTAAAGTTAAAGCTTTACTGGCAATACAGTATTAAACAGCATAGCTGTGACTCTTGCAATCTGACTACATCCTAATTTAAAACCTTATTTAAAGGGGCATAGCTCAATAAGCAAAGTAGTTAAATGCATTCAGGCTACCAAGCAGAACTCCAAGAAAAATAAAAACATTAACTAAGACTAACTGGACTTGAAATTCTTCCCATAGTCATTGCTTTGAGTAATTTAATTTCACATTCTCAAGTGCTAACTCAGAGACATACACCAAAGCCTGCAGAGATTCATGTAAACTGAGGTCAGAGATGAGAATATTCCTTTACTTTAGATGCAAGTTTACTTGGCATTTGTCATTTTATTGTTATTTTCCTCTTGTGGGAAATGCCAGGTAACAGCAAGTGTGACCTGGGTTACTGCATGCAAAAGCATCCATATTTCTACATCCATTTTGCTGCAACAGTAAGTTTTAGAAAAAATAAGTTTTTTCTATTTCTTTAAGCATTTTTGAATGCTGGTGATACAGATTACATTTGACCCTAATAAGACTGAATGCCGTTCTCTTGACGAGGTTTTTTTCAATGTATACAGTGAAACAACTGCAGACATAAATTGTGTACAAGCTTGTTTTTTTCTCTCCCAGTGGGAGTGGCAACTGAAATCTGGACCTTTGCCACGTTGGTTGTGCAATTCAGATCACAGTACTGATAGAGACAGGGTGGTCAGTGCACCAGCATACTAATGCAGCTGACTGCCAGACTGGCCTTTGTTAGTATTTTATAAATTAAAGTAAAACCACAGTTTAATGTCAGACCACTCCACGTAATTCTAGACGGGGAGCATAATTTCTGGTCTCACCACCTACTTCTAAGTGATAGTTTTCTAAACTCACTGGTAAAGTTTTCAGCAGCGTCATTGAAGTTTTCAAATATATTACAGAGAAAATAAATATTTTCTGTCTTTTTTTTTCTTTTGAAACCAANAAGTAAAACCACAGTTTAATGTCAGACCACTCCACGTAATTCTAGACGGGGAGCATAATTTCTGGTCTCACCACCTACTTCTAAGTGATAGTTTTCTAAACTCACTGGTAAAGTTTTCAGCAGCGTCATTGAAGTTTTCAAATATATTACAGAGAAAATAAATATTTTCTGTCTTTTTTTTTCTTTTTTTCCCTCTGAATCCAATGAATATACAACTCTACGGCTTTTAGTTGTGCATAAGAATTATCTAACGATTTGCTACAATCAGTTCCTGGTTAAGATAAAAGGGAAATTAGCTTTGTAATAACATAACATCAAGCCCAAATAAATCATCATTGTACTTCTATGGTTCATCTAGAATATCAAATATTATTTTTAGTCAGTTCTCTTTCAGGAGTAACACACTTATTAAAAAATTTTAACAGTAATAGGAAATAAATCACAAACAATTGGACTACAGCACATTATATTCCAGTATCACACCAAAAGTTAACAAACCCACTGTATTCAGTTTTCATTTGAAATATTTTCATATTCAAGAATCTTTTAGCATAAAATAATTTTTCATGAAGAAAAGGGAAAAAAAATCATGACAAGATATGGACATTTGGAAAAGCTGCTATGATGAGCTCCATATTTTCAGAGAAAAGGGAAACATTTTTAAAAGATGCATTAGTAGTTTTGAAATAATTTCTCTTTCTGCATGTGTGTTAGGAGTAGGAATAACTTTTTCAGCTTGAAGGTACTGACAGGGATTATACTGAATAAACTCTTTTAGCTTTCCCTTCTGCCCATGCTTTAAAGCATACTTAATTATAACAAAATGGTACTTTGCTCTGTCAACAAGTTGTGAAGTCACTTGCTCAACCTTTTTCCTTTCATTCCCTCTGCTATTCCTCTTCTCTCGACCTGTTTAATTTTTGCATTTCCTGATTTTTATCTTGGGAAAACAAAAGGCAGCTGCACTAAGTTACATGAAACAGCAAAGTGACTCTGCTAGTTAGTGATTTGCAGGTTCTAAACAGTGAGTTGTGTGAAATGAAAAGGGGAGTGTCATGTTGCAAAAACTCTTTTCTCTCCCCTTTCTACAGCTGTATTTCTAATCAGCAGAAGATACATCTTGCTTGGAGTCAACCCCCTTTCTCTCTGCACATTCTTAACCTTCTATCTTATGCATGGATCACTGGTTAGCTTAGAAATGCACAGACACAAAAGGGGGAGCTGACATGTGAGGTTTGATGGCAATAATGGCTGTTTATAAGCCTAATCCATCACATTTAGTGGACACCTCCATTTTTGTCCCTCTGAAAAGGTATAAATAATAAAATGGTATAGCTTCGGCTCAGAGGTGCCTTGGTAAATATTTTAACTATTTACAAGATCACATCAATAACAAAAGAAGCATCTGTACCATCCATACAGAGGCCTCTGAATCATTAGAATAGCACCCAGATGGTTCTTACAATTCATCAACAATAAAATGTCTTCATGACAGAGCTTTTGTGACATCATTGATATTTTTATATGCCACTGTTCAATACTCCAAACTCTCATTCTTTTCCCTAAGAACATCTCAGTAAATATTCTTTCTTTCTCAAGGAAAAGTGAAAAGAAAAAAAAAAAAAA
>VZTZ01031324.1:96309-131437 GCA_013400955.1 Drymodes brunneopygia
GTTTGCAGAAATGACAGCCTGGAGTAATAATCATCATAAGTCTGGCAGTCCCATCCTGCATCTGACATCTTTGGAAGGAAAAAATCCACACAAAACCAACCCACTACACTATTATTTGAAAGGCAGCTCAAATTTTTGAAGTGAATCTATAATTGCCATTACATAAAGACTGGAAAATGCAATATGACAACCAATTCATTTACTGACTGCCTTCAAGCACCCAAAGAAATGGGTGCTTTAAAGTCTCCACGTGGTAGGAGTAACTCACTGTCTTCATAGAGAAAACTCCCAGCTTGCAAAAAATTGCATGTTTAGTGACCTTTAAAATTTGGTATGACCTCAAACCAAAAGTGAAATACACACAAGCTAATCTGACTTCAAGACAGAGCTGCTCCAACAAAACAGTTTGGATGAGGATAAACTTTGCTACGCATCTGTAAATGCAGGCAGAGAGGAAAATAAATCTGTTCTACAGTAATTATTTGTAAACACTCAAAACCTAATTCATGCCATGGAATTCATTAAGTAAGTTTAATAATTCCACAGATATGCTTACTAAATTCTACAGTACTTAGAGTAATTTTTTTTCTTTCTTTTTGCTTTTTTTAATCATACAAAAGATTTACATACGTTTTTAGCCTTATGTATTTCTATAGCTTCACAATGTGCATGTAGATGTAGATAATATGCATCTTTAAAGGTATTCTCACTTTACATCTGTAGTCTTAAAAAACAGTTGCACTGTATTATATATACTATATATATATATATAGTAAAACTACAATTTTCTTATGATCATTTAAATAAGAACTAAACTTTGAAAATAAATTACACTTTTAAAAAAATTGCACAGTTTTAAAAATATGTCCATCTCATCCATACTAATCTTATGGAGATGTGTCTTTGCTGAGAATTCTCTTGGGAGACAGTTTTTCTGAAGCTTCCACCAGCTGCTGTCTATTATATAGTTATTTGTACAACAAAGACTTTGGGTAGGGAATCCAGAACCAGATAGATCTAGATATGCACACATGAACAAAAGAGCACCAATAATATCAGGAAAAAAACCCAAAAAACCAACCAACAAACAAACAAACAAAAAGAAACCTCAGCATTTTAGAACAGCGTGATCCAGATACCTTTACCATAATCTATTGTATCCCAAAGCTAGATTGTAAGCATGTGGAAGTACAGTTTTCAAGCCTATATATTCTTCTCTTACATTAAATCCACAGAAACACCTGTGCTAAACAACTTTTGATTTCCCATTGTGAAAATAGTTTCTGAAATGATCCATTTTCTTGGAAAGAAATACTGGTCCCATGATGGACTGGAGTAAAACAAACAGGGACACTGCCTCAAAGACTCTTAAAGATTTTATTTTATGGTTTTATGCCTACAAAGAGCAGCTGTGCTTCTTATACATTGATACATGTTTATTTCTGANTTTCAAATACATAGGTATTACTACACCTCTTACAAGACAGGAAACTACAGCAGAGAAATATAAGGAGAAATGTTTTCAGTAATTCCAATTGCCCACTTTGGAAGCCCTAAGTGTCCCTAAATTCCTTCACATAGTTGGGCAGTGCTCAGCACTCGGCGGCCCACAGGCTCTGAGCAACGACATTCAGCATCCCATCACACTGTCAGATACTACGGCAAGATGTTTACAGTAAAAAATAAATGATCATAAATTGATTTTTCTAGCATTGCAGTATAACTCTGCAGCACTGATGGCTATATCTATAGTATTAGGTATGTCAAAAAATAACTTGTGTGCATTACATCATCTAGTTTGAATTAAATTACTTCAAACTGACTGTACAACCATGTATTTAAACTTAAGGCAGCCCCCAAACCTACTTCTAATTTACTTCAAGTGGTAAGTCACTGGGTCCACATGAGAGAAAGCAAATGTGTAAAATCTCAGGGAACAATCCATTTGCTTTATTTAGGATATGATCTTGGATGGGACCTGACTGGATTTTGTGTCATGGCCATGAAGCCCTTATGGCAGATGCAGAAATTCATCCTAATTCTCCAGAGCAACTTAAAACCATTTTCTTCCTACAGATGATGCATCTACTTTCCAGCCTTCTTAACCAGTCTACTCTAGCCTGCTGCTTTTCATTCCCACTTACCTGGTCACCCATTTGTGATCTGTTTCTGGTCTCAGTCTCATCTGCATTAAGCAGAAGTGACTCCTGTGACTTCGTGTGTGTCAGATCAGAAACCATCTCAAATTGCAATGAAAGTGAGGTTTCAGATCCACAGTAGTTACAAATTTCCACTGTATATGGAGATGTGTTTAGGAATGTTTTACATCTCTAAGGTGCTGCAGTTTCAATATGTTGGGCCAACATCAGTCAGTGTAAATTAAACAGATTTTGACTTTTAGGGATGATAATGGATAATTCTGGCTCATAGAACACAGTAATAGGGACTTGCTTAATTTTTTTCTCTCAGTAACACTTTCCAACTAATATCTTTTGGTACTTTCCTAACAAATTATGAGACTGCCATGACAGTATTGAGAAAGATCTGATCTCTTCTGGCACCATTTCACTTACATGTTGTGGGGTTGCCTGTAAATTTACACAGAAAAACTCGTGTTTCTCAGCAAGCTTGAGCTGCTTTCAAGTGGACCTGTCAGATGGCATAGCTTTACCAAGGCAACTGAAATTTTAAGGCAAAAAGCCCTTTGTTGATTTGTTTCTTTCAGACCAGTTGAATGTTTTAGATTGAAAGACACTTCTAGGTTTCATGGGTTCATAGAAAGAATTGACCCAACCATACTTATAATGTCAGGTGTCAAGAATTACCATGCTGCAAAAACCCAACTGTCCTTTCTCAACCAGCAGAGCACACCCTAAAAGTTGTCTGTATTAACCAACCCTTGGTGAACCACTGCTTTTCAGCCAATTTTCTGTAATTTTAAAGTTTGTGTTGGTAAGACTTGGCAGTACTTGAACTTTGCAAGAAACTAATGAAACTATATGACTTTTTAATGTGAAAGCAGAAAGAACCAGTCTTTGAAATAGAAAATGTTAGAAGAGGAGAGGAAATTTAATTCAGAAAATGAACTTTTTAGGCACAACTGAATCTTCATTCAAGGCAAAGATCTGATAAATATTGAGTAAAAAAGTTCAAGTTCATCACACCTGAAGAACGGTTCAATTTCAACCATATCATTGTCAGGAAAAGCAAATACAAACTTGCCCCAAAGCTAAACAACTTTAGAGAAATTAGGAAGAGGACAGATAGACAGACAGTAAGTTATGAACATAAAACTCTTTGTACCAAAACCAATTAACCCTAACCTAAGGCAAGCCTTTTTCTTCTAGCCCTTCATTTAAAGGTTTTACAATTTATAGCCTGTGTTTCTCAGGGGAGGTCTTGCTCTGCTCTGATTTCACATTTCACAGCAGCACATGTGTAATCCTGCTGCAGCACAGAGCACATGACCCAGCTGATATCAGGAAATCCACTTTTCACTAGCTGGAAACATGCTGGAAGTGAGATGCAGCCAGAATTCACTTCAGTGGCAGCAGGGCATAGGAGAATGTTTGCAGAAATGACAGCCTGGAGTAATAATCATCATAAGTCTGGCAGTCCCATCCTGCATCTGACATCTTTGGAAGGAAAAAATCCACACAAAACCAACCCACTACACTATTATTTGAAAGGCAGCTCAAATTTTTGAAGTGAATCTATAATTGCCATTACATAAAGACTGGAAAATGCAATATGACAACCAATTCATTTACTGACTGCCTTCAAGCACCCAAAGAAATGGGTGCTTTAAAGTCTCCACGTGGTAGGAGTAACTCACTGTCTTCATAGAGAAAACTCCCAGCTTGCAAAAAATTGCATGTTTAGTGACCTTTAAAATTTGGTATGACCTCAAACCAAAAGTGAAATACACACAAGCTAATCTGACTTCAAGACAGAGCTGCTCCAACAAAACAGTTTGGATGAGGATAAACTTTGCTACGCATCTGTAAATGCAGGCAGAGAGGAAAATAAATCTGTTCTACAGTAATTATTTGTAAACACTCAAAACCTAATTCATGCCATGGAATTCATTAAGTAAGTTTAATAATTCCACAGATATGCTTACTAAATTCTACAGTACTTAGAGTAATTTTTTTTCTTTCTTTTTGCTTTTTTTAATCATACAAAAGATTTACATACGTTTTTAGCCTTATGTATTTCTATAGCTTCACAATGTGCATGTAGATGTAGATAATATGCATCTTTAAAGGTATTCTCACTTTACATCTGTAGTCTTAAAAAACAGTTGCACTGTATTATATATACTATATATATATATATAGTAAAACTACAATTTTCTTATGATCATTTAAATAAGAACTAAACTTTGAAAATAAATTACACTTTTAAAAAAATTGCACAGTTTTAAAAATATGTCCATCTCATCCATACTAATCTTATGGAGATGTGTCTTTGCTGAGAATTCTCTTGGGAGACAGTTTTTCTGAAGCTTCCACCAGCTGCTGTCTATTATATAGTTATTTGTACAACAAAGACTTTGGGTAGGGAATCCAGAACCAGATAGATCTAGATATGCACACATGAACAAAAGAGCACCAATAATATCAGGAAAAAAACCCAAAAAACCAACCAACAAACAAACAAACAAAAAGAAACCTCAGCATTTTAGAACAGCGTGATCCAGATACCTTTACCATAATCTATTGTATCCCAAAGCTAGATTGTAAGCATGTGGAAGTACAGTTTTCAAGCCTATATATTCTTCTCTTACATTAAATCCACAGAAACACCTGTGCTAAACAACTTTTGATTTCCCATTGTGAAAATAGTTTCTGAAATGATCCATTTTCTTGGAAAGAAATACTGGTCCCATGATGGACTGGAGTAAAACAAACAGGGACACTGCCTCAAAGACTCTTAAAGATTTTATTTTATGGTTTTATGCCTACAAAGAGCAGCTGTGCTTCTTATACATTGATACATGTTTATTTCTGATTATACACCAGACATCTTAAGAGTGACTAAAAACTCAGAAAAGAAACAATGCATTTTCTAGTGATTATCTAATTATCTGTAGAGTTAGAAACCCAGCTCATTTAAGGCAATAAAATGAAAAGCCAGTTTATAAGCTGTTTCATGGTATAAATGAGCAGCCCACCAGCAAGCCATATCCATAAAACACAGAGATGAAACCACCAAAAATGCAGCTTGATAGACTATCAAAAGCATACGTACAGTACCCGTCTCAAAGCACATGTTTTATGTCAGTTTCTTATTCATTCTTATGCTTTCACTTTAGGTAAAATTAGATTCTATATCTTTTGACATCCTGAGGCTTGACACAGAAGATTATTCATTGCATGAGTATGTGTAGTTAAGTCAAAAGAATGTCTGCTTACATGGTAGATGACTTTTTTACTTGAAGAAAGAAAGGCTACCCAAAGGTGTATGCTGCTCCCCCAGTGATTTTTCCTTCATTCAACTGAGCCCCAATACAGCTTCATATGAAGATCTAAAGCAACTATTTCTGTAAAACTAATGAACTCAAAGCAGTAGTATGCTCTGAAATCCCATTATTCCTTTTTGGAAAGGTCCAGACACGGAATGGAAATCTGTCTTCTTACCATCCGAAGATCACACCATATTAAAGAAATTAAGGGAACATTAAATTCTGCCAGATTTAGCTAAAGCAGTCTTATTCAGGCTGTGACTATCACTGTGAATATCACTTCTAATCTGCAGTGTGTTGTGCTTAGACTTTCACAGAAAGTCACTTTATATAAACGGGGAGATGGATTGAATTTGAGTACCTGTTTTCTGATCTGTCCCTTCCCTGCCAGCTAGAATCCAGTTTATCACTGTTTTTCTTTCTGCAGCACTGGTCCTGCCCAGCCTCCTCCCACAGGACTGTTTGTCTGGGCAAGTGGCAGCACCTTGGACCTGCCCCGAGGAGCTGGGCACTAAATGCACAATGAGTGACTGAAATACTCAGAAATGATGAGATGCTGGGTCTGCCAGCCCTTCCCTGTGTGGGGCTGCTAATTCAGCAACCTACCAATTCTCATGAAAGCCATATCTCTGTAATCCTTAATCCTGCCAAATTTAGGAGCAAGACAGAGACAGACTGAACTGAGATTATTTATCACCAGTGAATTCATACAAGCTTTGTTTCCACAGTTTAAATCCAAACATTCATTTTCTATGACATAATAAATGCATGACTAAAATCCACAAGGATGCCACACTTGACAAAAAAATCCAGTGTAAGCAAACAGAAACAATTTATCCCTCTTGGACAAACAACAACATGGAGAACAAATGGTGATATTTTTCCTGCTATACTGGTGAAATTGGAAGTAAACACCCGCGCCACCAAAATGCAAGGAAACCTTGTCCAAATCGAAGATCTCAATGCTAAGTCGGTACAAACTTGAAACTTTCAGGATTCAAAATTTGTAACAAGAAATTTCACAGATGTTGGTTGTTAGAGTTGCTTATGAGAAAGAGCAAAACAGTAACAGAATAAAAAAGAGAAAAAAAGAAAGCAGAAGGAACAACTGCTAATCCAGAACTCATATATGTAATAAAATAAAAAGCTTCTTCTGGCATCAGAGAATTCATGATTATGCCTTCTGTTTTAAGGTAAGATTTCTTGAGCAAGAAGATGTCTTTTCTTCTCCCTCATTCTTCAGTGGGAGACATGAAATTTGAATATCCCTTATCACATTTCTATTTTAAGAATTAGTGGTTTTTTGAGTATGTGCAGAAGAAAAAAACAGAATCTCTTTAGGTCTTCTTACACAGTTCATTATGTATAATTCACAAATATTCCTGCTAACACTTCACCGAGAAGTGTGTCAGGTTAATAATTAGATCACAATTGTTTCCTGTGACATCTGGGAACAACAAACCTGTGTCTAGAAAGCTCGGGATCTCAAAGACCTCAGCCTGTTAAGGAATGCTTACATGCCAACTTTTACCTGAAATCTCAACATAGGAACAACACAATGTAAACTATTCCCTTCTGGGAAACAGTCATCTGTGCAAATGGGTGCTGCTGAACAGAAAATGGGCTGAAAGTCATTGTGTTTACTTGATCTTATGCCTTGAAGAGCATTTCAAAATTTATTTTCATAAATTTATTTTTAAAAAATAATTTAGCATTTTTTAGTGAACTGTTTCCCAATGTAAGCAATTTAAATTACTGGAACATCACCTAGATTAAAGGAGTGCTTATCATATAAAGAATCCATAGCAGTAATAAATTTTTCTGGAAAGAGTAGACAGTGCTAAGATTACATTTAACATGTCTGAGGGTACTGTTTGTCATCTAGAGCCTATGAAGACATTTCCTTTTTTATGGCAATATCCCCATCATACACTTTTTAATGTATGACAGAAACCATCAGTTTCTCCCTTTCCATGCTCAAATACCTTTATTAGCCCCTCCCTCTCTGATCATACTGTGTTCATTGTTGATGTTCCTACAATGTGCTCTGGGCCCAAATAACCCTTCTATGCACTTATACAGAAAACAGATACTTAGAAAGTCTCTCGAAGTTCAAACTACCCATCTTCCTGCCTAAATAAGGGTCAGTTCAGTTCTGAGCCACTGATTTAAAAACCTCCAGTGACAATGTAACAGCAGAAGATTTTTTTGGAAGCATGCTCATGCTAATATTCATGCCATAATAAGGCTGCTCCATAAGTTGTTTCTAAATACATGAATTAAAAATCTTGTCTTAATTTTAGAGATGCATGTCTGGAAGTGCTTCCATTTAAAGGACTCATCTTGAGTCTGTTTGATGATTAACCTGAATTAAATCTTTTTGGAAAATAAAGGGAGCAACATGTACTGGACATAAACTGGAAAATGAGGTTACAGTTCTTCCCTGTCCCAACCTCTTAGGAGGGACTGGGTAAGACAGGTGCCACCTGAGGTCAACATACTGACCAACTCTTCATGGATTTCAGGTAAGATCCTCAAAATCTGTGTTCTGTGCAAGGGAACACAGAGCATGAGAGATGGTTTGCTTGCCTAGCTACAAACACCACTAGAATTGTCTAAACACTCTACACAGGCCTAGATTCCAGTCCCAAAGTAAAATTATACATGATAATGTAATATCCTTGGGATTCTGAGACTTCCCAAACCATTGCTGTGCCAGAAGAGACAGAAAATTAATCTCTGCCAAAACCTCATGGAGGGTGAGCTCAGAAGGGTTTATTCAGGTCAGCTGTTTCACAATGGAGATGACAGAGCAGGAACTTTTTTTGACACGAGCCTGCAGACTGGATACCCCACACTCCTCTGGCTGCAGCATCCTGCTGCTGAACTGCATCTGTTCAATACCTGTTTCTGCTCAGATTGCTGCTGCTGCCAGGTGCTGAAATGAAGCACAAAGCAGGACTGAGCTCAGCTTTGCCATTTTGCATTTCTGATTTAAAACTCGTATTTATGTACTTCACCCATTAACTGGAAGCTATGCCTGTAGCTGGAACTATAAATAACAAGTATACCAGAAATGTGCAGAAATCTACTTGTAAAAGGGCAGAGAGGAAGTGGCAGAATAAAGTAAGTTGGCAGAAAATAATATAGCAGATCTCATTAACACATTGTGGAACAACCTTGTAAGTTAACAAAGACAGATATTTAAAGCATGTTTAATTGACATGCAATTTTTCAGTATATAGCAAGGAAAAGTTTATAGTATAAAAGTACTGACAACTGGAAGTTATCTAGAGAATTTTATAAGAAAGTACTTGCAGATGGAAATGTAAATTACATTTCAAACAAAACAGCCAGTGCAATAAAAGTGGCTTTTAATAAAACATGAGTGCAGTTGGGTTTTGCCAGTTAGTTTCAGAAAAAACATAATTATTCTTTTTCTAGCTAATATGTATCACTGAACAACGGCACTTTGCTATTATACATTGTAATTATTTTGATTAGTTATATTTTTATTTTAAAAATGTTTTATTAATTAGATTCTTTTGAAATCAAGATCTAGGTTTCTTTCAGCTACACATTATGACCTAAAAGTATAAAGACTGTTTTTGCAGAATTGCTCTTACATATCCTTGGAGGGAAGATTAAAACAAATTACTGAGCTCATTTCTTAAAATCCAAAATATCACTAATCACCATACAACAGCCAAAGCATCAGTTGTCAAATAATATTTAATCAAGCTTATTTTGGTAAATGAGACTAACTTGAACCTCGACAGGAAGAGGTGTCAGAGTACCCATCTTCAGATAAAACAAACCATTCCAATTTTTGCAGACAAACCCTAAGCAGATTTCATGTTTTCATCCTGTTTCTGTGCCTGGAAATGTGAACAAGGTGCAATAAAAAAACTGTGGAGAGCATGCAATAAACTCATACTTCTATATTGCAGAGAAACACATTCACATGACTCAAGTCAGCAAATAACAAAGTCACTGGAATTATTTGAGCACTTAACAGAGATGCATTCTTAGTAGTAAGATTAAAAAGGTCACTTGTTCTCTGTCATGATTAGTAATATAATACCAACCCTCAGAGGAAAGAGTTTCTCAGCCTACAAGAATTCAGCTTTAAGAAACAAATGGTACTGAATTTCAGAAAGACTAAAAACCCCAATAAATTGCTAATGGATAAGATGTGTCTGATATTTGATTGTTTTGGTTCAAAGGCAGTTTAGGATGGCATCTGAAAAGCAATCTAGGCTAAAAATTTTACTTTTGTGCAACAAAATAAACAAGCTCATCACCATTCAAACTATTGCAATGAAGCACATCACTTGGAAAAAAATATTGCATCTGTTTCGGATCAATTGATCAATTGAGGAATTCTGGACAGTGGGGTTTTTGATACACTGACCAGTGAATTCAAAGTGAAGTGCATTTCTCCTAGATACAGCAGCCAAGCAGATCAAATGTCTTTCTTAAGTATTTTTTAAGGGTACAAGCTGATAACAAAAACCCCTCTCAATCTCTAGGTCTGACTGCCTGTGTTCAAGCAAAAATTGGATTGCACCAAAACTTGCTTTGACTTGATTGAAAGTGACACTGGAAATAACAAGTAAAGGTAAAGTAGGATCAAGGTGAAAAGGAAAACTCACCTATGGAAAAAGCCTTTTGCAGATTTCTCAACTATAGCAAGAAATAAAGATCATGCACTGAATTCTTCTTGAGTGCTGACAATATTAAGGCAAATAGCATTACAGCTGTAAGAAGTGATGGAACCAAACTTTGAAGGTGATTATATATATTTTTATAGCATTCAAAAAATACAATCTCTTTCTTGTCTGTTGTTTTGAAAGTATTTTTTGTCCAATGTGTTTATCCCATTCTGAGGTAGAACCTCAACCTAAAGAGCAAATTTTGAAATTATACATATATTTACTATGAGCACCATTAGTTTTTATTTCTTTCAGACTTTAAATTTGAATAATTAGACCTCATTTCTGTTGAGCTGGAGAAATCATGTTCTCTGCTCAACCATCTTGTACTTTTACAATCATTAAAAAGCCACCTTAAGATAAGGAGAAATAATTTGTTCAAAAGCCACAGAACATGGGGAAGAGAAAAAGCAATAAATAATTTCAGTTTTGTTACTCTTGGCAGGAAGATATGACAAGTTTAGCCCTTTAAAGAAGCTGCATTAATAATATTGCTGTTTTCTTTTTTCTTGTTTTTCCCCCAAACTTTCATTATCCTCAAATAGAAAGAAAACCTCAACAACCTGAAACTGTACTCATATTTAAAATACTACAAAGTTTCAAAAGGCAAAGTAGTTAGAATAGTGCAAAATAAAAGTAAACTAACAGTTTAAAATTGAGGATATTCTTTTATCAACTCCTACTCTACCTGCTATGGCACTGGTATTAAAAATATACTGTAATATTCTGTATACTGCCTTCACTGAAAAACTTGGATGGCTGAATACGAATGTATTACTACATCTGCTGCTTCACACTTCAGTTTCATTTATATCAAAACACTTAAATGACACTTGTTTATCTGAAAAATATTCCAAACTTCCACTATTAATAGTCATACTGCAATGACAGAAACTTCCCCAAGTCCAAACTCACAGGATCCCAGAGTCTCTAGGTTAATGATGTTCACTGCAGAGAATTAAACAATCAAAACCACGAAACAAACAGGAAGGTTACAACCAGAACACTGCAGTATGAAATGATATTCTGATGCAATTTTGTAGATTTTGTTTTATAGATGGAAATAAACAAAGGAAAAAAATAGTCGAGGGAACAACTTGTTCATGATCTTTTATCACGCAGTTTGCTGAATGACAATTGTTCAGGATTGTCAGGAGGCAATCTAAAGACAAGCTAAATTCTTGCACAATATTTCAGCAGTGTTACTGCTGAGCAAAATCCCAGCGAAGGACAAACAATAAAGTCAGGAGAATGCTTCTCCTTCCCCCACTCCCCAGCTCTGAAAGAAGGTGTGGAGTGTAATTTTGATTTTATTATGATACAAAGAAAGATGATATCATTAAAATTAAAGATTTTGTTTCATCTAAATTTGTCCAGCACTTCCCAGGCTTACTCACTACAGAAAGAAAATTTAAACATGGCTCAACACAAAAAAAAAGTAGGTGCAAAGATATTTGGGATAGTTGCAGTGTGTACCAGCAAAGCCATCAATCCCAGCACCACTACAGAGCTGCTGGGGTTGGGAGGCAGGACCCCATCACCCCCTGTCCTCAGTAGCTGCCTTGTGCATTAAGCACAGCACACTCTGCCCTGGTTATGGTGGGAGGTAAATTGTTTTCATCCTTCACTTACAGCAACAGTAGGAACTAAAGCTCTGCAAAGCAGCTTTGACTTAGAGGAGAATTAAGACGTTAGTGTAAATCTGTTCCTATGACTTTACGTAAATGTATGTTTTTCTTTAAGTTATGTAAAGACTTGTTCATGCATGTGACAAAATCCCTGCAGCCTGCCATGTGAAAATGTCTGTATATTCTTTTTTTTGTCAAGACTACTTTTAGATGTGCACACACAGGGAATGGGTGTGCACACACAGGGAGTGGGAATGCACACATCATATGCCAGAAGCAAGCAAAGAGCATTTTGTGGAACAGAAAACTTGCAAGTTAATGGTTAATCAATTTATAATGACTCTGAATGTGCTTTTTTTTAAAAAGAAAGCAGATGTTCAAGTACTTATTAAAAACCCAGTTTCTACCTATAATATAGTGATGTCCTTGATATATGACCACAACAAGGTCCTTAACTGTAAAATACAAATGGAAGCACTAAGATACTATAAATTAATCCAGGTTGGTTATGAATTAAGGCTAAAACAGATTTTGACATGCAAAATACCTGAAAAAATTTTCACAACACCATAATTTTGCAATTACAAGCAAAACCCAAGGAACACAATCCCTAAGCATCTGCTAAAACAGGATCTGGTCTATTATATAGGAATGTTTGATTAGCCTTTTCACCTGACTGAATTTTTAATCCTAATACTTTTGGAGGTTTAAGGCATTAATAGAACAACTTGTTATTGTTATTTCTGTTTTGATCCTTTAACAGTGCATAATATCTGTATTAATATAAATTCAAACAACGTGAGATGCATGAAATATTTTTACCAATGCAGTAATTTTCATCAACAGGCCATGGTGGCATAACACTATAAGAATGAAGGAGAAGTAGAAATTAATAACTAATATTGGGCTTGTACACAAACTTTAAACTAGGCTGAATTAAGAGAATAATATTTACTTACTAGCATTTTAAAATTATTTCTTTTTTCTGTCAATACACCAAATAGCTTGATTTTTACAGTATATTTCTGTAAACAAATAGCCATTTTCCTACTACTGGTATGCCTGATTCATGCCATATATTCAAGAAGCTGTCATTTTCCAATGAAGGAAAAAATGGTAATTTATTAACACTATTTCATACAGAAAATACAGGCTGCATTTTTAAGGGAACAAAATTATTAACATAATAAATGACTATTCAAGCTCATTGTGAATGAACCCACAACTAACTGCTTAAATATCTTGATCCAAGATGTTATTTAAAGGCCAGTGCTTATTTCCAACTGACTGTGATTCTGTATGGAGATAGCTTCTACAAGTGAGGTTGAAATAAAGTTCTACGAGTAAGACTTCTAAGACATGAGGCATTCTGTGTCTTATTTGCTCTAGAAAATTATGTTAAGAATAGAGTTTTCTTGTAAGTGAAAATCTTATAATAAAAAGCTTATTTTTCTGCATGATAACCAGTTCTTTTGACCTGCAATATAAACTGGTTTAGGTTAGGATATGTTTGTAGTCACTTAGAAAAACGTCATGTAACCCCCACTCCTTTTTTTTTTTCCTATATGACAGGTTCATCTCACTTTGCATACATCTATAGTGAGTCTAATTAGCTTTTAAAAATAATGGCAAATGCTCTATAACAAAAGTAAACACATTTCAAAATTTGAAATTCATTCAAATGACGTTGGTAGAATATATAAGCTTTAAGTGACTTTTAAAAGAGAGATAATTAAAGAAGGAAAAGTGGAAATTGTTTGTGCAGGTTTCTGTTACCAACAAGACTCCAATTTTTTTTAAATTTCCTAGCTTCCTCATCAACAGTTCACGTTGTTAACCTGTCCCCTGGAGAAAAGGGAATTATTGTAAATCCCATATTCCCCCATTTCTTCTCGTCTCTGGCAGGTTATCATCTGTTAAAGTTAACATCACTTCTATATGTTTTTGTACAGAGTCTCAAAGCCTGTTTATTCTCATGAAAAAAGCAAGGTGAAAGGCTAAGCTGAGAGCTTCCCCTCGGCAGTTCCACCCTGGCCCAGCTCTTCAGCGTGGCCGTGTCCCCACGTCCCTGCAAACCTTGACACCAGCACAGCTTGGCAGCATTCCCTTTTGCTTCCCATCCAGCCAGCAGGTTCTGCCATTACAAAATTGAGGAATAGATCTCTTTGCACTCACACTTCAGCAAGATATCAAAGACTCAATAAAACTTGCCCAAGGCAGTTTTTGGGATTAGTTTTTGAAATCAACCGTCTGTCCCAAACTCTAATTATAATGCTCAGGGCAGCATGCTAAGTTAGCCTTGAAGACCAATCTGTTTTAAGCCCTTAAAATGTTCTTCCCACACTGAAGAACTAGAAAGGCAGGTGCAGTGTAAAACTTTGCTATAAATCCATTTGAATGCACATTAGATTTTATATGGGCCAATATGCCCACCAAATCCGTGCCTGAGAAATTCCACCACCATTCCTGCCTGGTCAAAGGAGTTTTCCCAAGGCTATATTTGGCCAACATCTCAGTCTGTCCCTTTACCTGAACTTACACCTGCCTGAATAAAGGCAGAGAGTGATAACTTCTCTCTGTCTCTGATGTTTCCTCCACAGCTCTTGCATGATCCAGAAAGCCTCTCCTGCAGTGCAAAGCTTTAAGTCACCTCAGCAGTTTTCAGGTGATTTAGAATACTGAGCTAAAAACCAGGTGAGTCAAGGTATGACTTCTAATTTGAGAGGTGAAGATATGGACAAATTTTAATCAGGAAGGGAGGTATTCTTCAATTAGTCATACAAAATGATTAGTTTTTCAAGACAAAATCCATCTTAGATCTTAAAAAGTAGAGACGTGTGGGAAGTAGTAAAGCACCTGGATTTCTGCTTTGTTGGATGTTTGCTGTGGAAACAATCTGCTCAATTTTAACAAGAGTTGACATCACTGAGAAAATTCCCTGCCATCATTTCACAACTAGCTTTTCTTTGCTGGTCTTTTGTTTGCTTTTGAAATTTTTTTTTAATACTGAGTTAAAATTTTTTATGCTCCTAAGCTTCTAAACAATTATAAAGGAAGAAGGAAGATCCTCAAAGTGGGAATACTGAGGAGCTGTAATTGGTCTATGGAGTTACCCTATTATCTATGCTGCCTTTTTTTTTTTTTATCTTTTATTTCTGAATGGCAAGTTTCAGTGCTGTTGAATGCCAGCCAAAAATTCAAGGTGGTATGAAACATTTAAAAACATTACTTTTTAACAATGCCGAGAAACAGAATGGCACCATTTTAATAGCCATATGCCATAAAGACTATTTTTATTTAGGAAAATCTATTTTAATTTAAATATCATAAGCCCATGAGCTATAACAAACAATATTTTTTTCCCATATGCTTGGAATTATTGCGAAGAAAACTCCCTTCTCCTCCCCCTCCTTTAGAAGTCTGAATATCTGTGTGTGTTTATGAGCATGTGTCTGTTTACAGGGATGGAAGGAAACCACTAAACTCCATTAGTTAATGCAATGGCAAAATACCAAAAAGGAGGTCTTCCCTTGGGGTTGCTTTTTATCCCATATCTTTCACCAGTCCATTTTCCATATAATCCCCTTGCAGCAACTCTCCACAGCAAGCTGCTGGTGCTGACTGCATCAACCCAGATGAAGTGGAAAGTTGCTATAATTTCTTTCATCTGCGCTTCTCCCAAATTCTTGCACTGTGTGGTTTGAAGGAAAGTTCCCTCTACCAGGTACTAGGAAAAGGAAATGTGGAAATGTGGAAATGTGTGTGTGTTTGTGAGCACTGACCTGGGCTGGGTACTGGAAGGAGAATTACTCTGGACTTTCTAAGTCCCAGGGCAGCATCACTCACAATGAGCTTTGAAGATCTGATTTCTCCTGAACCTTTTCCAGTGCATAACACCAAGGAAACAAGTGTATGTGGGGGGGTTCTATTCAGTTTTTGAAATTTTCATTTAATTATTCATTAAAGTCTGCAAACAGCTATCAATAGTGACATTGGCATTTAATTTCTAAGAATCTTAAAAAATTTCTTTTAATATAGCATTTAGAAGTTTGAGGGCCAATTTATAGTTACTTCACAAACTCATAACTATGATTATACACATCTGATACTTTACAAGACTTCAGTGTTAAATTGCAGATGGCAAACATCACTCACATTGGACTGTCCTGTGAGATACAAAGGATCACACGAAAGAAATAAGATTTAGAAAAAATAAGGCTTTTCCATAACCATTAAACATAAAGCAAATCTATTATATGCTCACCAACACTTTACTTGAAGCAAACAGAAGGCCACACTATATGCTTAAGATGGAATTTCCTTTTCTGAAGAGGCTTTACAAATAAATTAGCCTGGCCCTTCAACTCGTAAGAATAATATATGCAACTAAACTCATCACGCAATTTAGAAAAGTCTGAAACTGTGTGTAATTTACATTAAAGCAAACTAAATATTTAATAAACCAGAAACAAAATCCAATATAATCAGTCATCTGTTGTTTTAGGGAATTCCACTAAAATTCACATATATTTCTATTTTTAGAGTTGGGATATAGTGTAAACCAAGAATATTATACTAGCAAAACTACGTTTCCAGTAAAAGAACAAAAAACTCCACAAAAACCCATCCAACCTTTATATTCCTAAATCACTGTGCTTCACATTGGTACAGTGATGATGAGAAACAAATCAGGTTTCTTAGATAAGAACCTATTTTACCTGCAGTTAAAATTGCCTTAGAACCCTACTTTAAAAAGGCAGCTTTTAGGAAGGAGGATATCTGAAAACATGGAGGCCTCTTTACACTTATCACCCACTCAGTCTGGGGCTTGGAACAGTTCATGAAATTCTTTTTTTCCACCAAGTGTAGATATGCACAAGGCTCACTGGTGGCTCCCATGAGCTGGAACCCTGCCCCTGCAAGGATCTCCTCTCCCCAGCAGCTCCTGGTACCATGTCCCAGGCAGGGGACAAGCCCGTGGCTGCCACAGCCCTGGGGTGTGTCAGATGTTTGCTGTCTGTCTGTGGGAGCAGAGGAATCCCAAATTCCCAGTGGTACCCAAGGCTCACAGCCCTTTCCCACACGGACACTGTAACTCCCCAAGCAGACAATTCTCATTTATACCCCAAACTGCACAGCTTGGTACAACCCTGGTCTGGTGAAAGGATCTCTTCCTAATCTCTCTGTATCCAGTCTGGCGCTGTTTACATGAAACTCTTCAGAATTATTATTAAACATAAACTAAAGTTGCTCTTCTAAACCAAACATCTTTGAACTTCAGTCAGGCCCCCTCAAACAAATAAGCTGTTTTGAAATTATTTCCAGGGCGATGCCTGTTGCCATAGAGATGACATTAAGTGAAAAGGACAAAAAATATAGAGGGTGATAAACTGCATGGTTGGATGACACACTTGACTTCCAAGGCTGTGTTCAAATAAGGCATACACGCCAAGATTTTTTATGAAAGACAGAATTAAAATGTATCACTATCAAGCTGTAACTGACAAGGTATTGTGTGGTGGCTGTTAACATAATGCTCCATATATTTATTGTTTGTCATTTTTCTGGCCCTGATAAAGGTCTTTTAGAGCTGTAAATCATACCATTAAATCTGCCACTGGAAACAGAGGCTGTTTGGAGAATGAAAAGAAAAGACGAAACTGAATCACTACTTACAGGTTTCTGCTTCATGACAGACCTTAACTATCACATCAGAGATGACATTTATTCTTCGAATTTGGCACTTTTTCAAACACCACACTGTTGGCTTATGACCTAACTTAAGAAAAAAATTCTCTTGAAGAGTAGGCTGTTTACCATGGTGATGTATTGCATAGACCCAATATTCAGTTGTGTGCATATGGCTTAAGACAACATGAAGTTATTCAGAGGTTTAAAAATATTGGTTTACTCACAACAAACATTTCTACTTAAAAAATTAGCCTTCTATCCACATTCTATTTATGAAGGGTCAACAATATTTTTGTGTGAAGGGTCTACAATATTATTGTGATGATCTTGATTGGTATTAGTTGCAAAAAAATGCACTAAAGCATCTGCTCATGTTCCTGCCTGAATAATTTGATCAACACCTTCTAAACACAGGCTTAGAGACACCTAAACAGACAGGAATAATACAAAATGATACAAGTACTGATAGAGATCAGATGGGAAAAATACAATGTATGGCACACAGTGGGAAATACCTTCCTAATACTCTCAATATAGAAGTGCCTGACTAATCTAGACCACAGCAAGGATCATAATCCACATCACCCAGGCACAGTGTCCTGTCTCAATGCTGCTCTGTGCCAAATGAGAGAAGTAAAAAAAACAACCAAACGAAAAACCCCCAAACAAAGACAACAACAAACTTCATAAACCACAGCTCATATTCTTGGAAACTCCCAGGGCAACTTTTGAGAAACACTTCTGAAATTGGGAGTAAGCAAAGAGACTCTCTACAGCATCAGCCCATTAAATGGCAATTTTTGTCAACACAGGACTTCAGTTAAATTAACAGCTGAAATATCACTGTACTTCACATAAGTGTATTTGGTAGGAGGTACAGCAGAAGAAGGGCAGACCTGGAAAACAGACAGAGAATGTTCAGATCTCTGGTACAAGCACAGGCATTGAAAATATGGTCAAACTTAGAGTCAGCTCACCAAAGGAGACAATTCTGCAGGCAGGAGGCAGGTAAGAGTCCTCTTACACATCAGGTAGATGTTGCACATCTCGTACCCACCCAAAACAGCACCTTTTACAAACACATATATTTTCAAAATTCTTGCTAAGATTCCAGTTGTTTTCACTGTGTTCCATTAAAGATTTACTCTGCATTTCTGAAAGAGAAGTACACGATAGCAATGCAATGCATAGAGCAGGACCACAGAGAATCCAAGTCAAAGATGAAATACTGTCCAGGTATAACACATACTTGATAATGATTAGAAACAAAACATATAATCAATTAAAGTAATTCAGCCCGTAGTTTATACTTAGAGCTCCACAGAAAGTTATTACTAAAACCCCAGTTTTAATCTTGCTGAAAACAAAATTTTTAATTAACTCAATGTCAGTTATTGAAAATTAAACTAAGAGGATGCCTTTGATATTGAACATGCTGCCAAAATGTTGCATGGGTGATAAGAAGAACTGCTGCAGGCACAGCAGGACAGGCAGCTGTGTGCTTAGGAATCAGCATCTTTTTGAACATCTGACTATAACAAGGTACCCTTTATGGCCTACTTCTATTAATGAAACTTTATAAATTTTTTATTGGGTTTGACAGCTAAAATTAAACAAATAAACAGCCTGTTGCAGCATGAAAACACCTGATTTTATCCCCCTTGTGAATCAATGACCTTCTGTAAATAAGCAGAAGGTTAAGAAGGTGTGGATTACATAACAAAGTATCTCAGGTTCATTTGTTTGCACACAAAATTGAATGTTCATATTTCATTCAAAATTCTCTTCAGAGAAAACAATTTTCTTCATAGTACAATATTCAATAGTTTTCAATGAATTGGTGAAATATGATCACTCAATCACCTGCACTTCCTTTACTTTCCCAGGCTATTAGAAAAGATCTCTATTTCTGTTAGTCCTTTAAATTCTTCTGGAATATAATCCTAGGGTCAGCTTAAGTGTAATTAATACTAAGGTTTTATTTTTAACACAAGCAACAAGGGGAAAACATCGCTATTAAACAATTTTTGCTGGTGTTTTTACATAAGAGACATTTTTCCCAGACTTTTTTTTCCTGTTTAAGCAAAGAAAGGGCCTTTTATTGCAAAATTAAAACATACCTGAGAGTTGTGCATAGCCAAGTTTGGAGGGAAATATATTACTAAAGACATACCTGAAGTCTCTGAGAAAATCGAATTTATTTATTATTAGATTAGACAGTTTCATGATAAATGTACCTAAAGAAAGGTACACCTGAATCTCAGCACTGTGATGCTTTTGCCCTGCCCCTTACCTGGCCATTTATTCTGAACAGTATTATAATCTCTATTCTAGAAAACAACACTTCGTCACTAAAATTGAAGAAAAAGACTGAACTAATCAAAGGCAAAGTCTCTTACAAACACAAAGGTGAGAGAGAAGAAACTGCAGCTTTTAGGGAATGGAGTTTCCTCACTCACTCATTAGGGGTGACATTGATATTGCATTCTGTTACCTACTTACATTTAAAAATATGATATGGCTTAAAGATACACTGACAGATTTTAATGTATCTGACTTGCATTTACTTCAAGTTGATAATCAGTAATCAATGTTATGAAGGAAAAAACCTAAAATGACCACTGGAATTAAATAATCCTGACCATTTAATGAACAAAGTATCTTCCTAGAAAGAGGATATTAGTGAGAGAATCTACATATTTATTTATTGTTTTAAAACAAATGCTAGTTTGAATGAAATTAAATTTTCAGAAAGTCTTGGTACAACACCTACATGAATCCTGAGTTCCACTTAAACTCTTATCTTGAAATAAATTACTGCTAATGAAATTTATTTTAACTAAACTTTTAAAAAACATATAAAAGTAATAATAATTAAAATTGTAAATAAGCTTCCTTTGCTGTAGATCTGAAAAGGACCAGTAATTCTGAAACAGCTTCTGAAATCTCACCTCTTTTGTAGTCTAATTGGTTACATCAGTAAACTGCTGGGTGAGTGCTTTAAAAGGATGCAGAACAGGAATAGAAATACAGCTTTATGGGAAGTGAGGTGTGAGGCCATTAAATGCATTCACATCAGAATGTTTTTAATCCTACTGACCAATTAAGTGAAAGGCATCTTGGAGCAAGTAAATATAATGTTAGAGCAAGTAAATAAAACAGCTCCATTGCTGACTGTAGTAACAGATATGGTCACCGTGACAAAATGTGGACATTAATTGTTAATTAACTTGATGAAAATATTTCTTTAGTGATAAATTCTTCAATGCTTCTCCAAGTCACATTAGAGGAAAGAAAAAGAATGAGCAGGCCAGTCCAAAACAATCTGAATATTAATTTTTAAAATCCCAGTCAAACCAAATTAGTGGATTTATTTCAAGGAAAACTACACTGTTACCTTTACTGCCTATTTCTGAACAACATGAATCTTTGTTTTGAATGCTTCGTGACCCTATTTCCTACTAAAACTATAAATTAAACTGACTTAGGCTCTTTATTGAAATGTCAAAAAATTCCAAAGCTTACCTACAATTGATGCCATGAACTGGGTCTATCAAAAGCACTGGAAGCATGTTCAATTTGGTTGAAATACCTGCCATGTTTATGCCTATCTTAAAGAGCATTTCTGGCCACTAATTAAACTTCCTACAGTATTTCTATGTTCCTAATTTAACTGTGTGAATTAATTAGATCTCAGTTCTACTCCCACATTCCTTTAATACCACTTCCTCTCCCTTCAGTTGCTCCACATGGAAGGAGGAAGAATATGTACTTTGCTTTGTAGAGCAGTCTGAGAGCTGTTAAAAGGAAACACTACAGAAGAGCTGCTTATATTCAGAAATATAATTCAGCTTTAGTGACTAAATAAAATACTTGGTGAGTAAGGTTAAGCCATTTGTGGTAGCTTTAAAAATCAGAAACAGCAAAACAACACATTTGGGATATGTAAACATCAAATTCGGAGTATAAATGAAGTGTAACAAGCTTCCAAAGATGCTTATGGAATAGAGACTAGGCCTAGTTTACATAATATCAACTGCCTAGATAGTTTGTTTTTAGGATGAGACTTAACTCAGGAATTTGACTAAACAAACAGCAAGGGATTCCCTTCAGAGATGAACTATGAAATAATTTGCTTTCCATTGTTCAATTACCTAAATACAGTTACTGTGTAATTGATCAGCATGAGACATGTTTGCATAAACCTGAGATGGATCAATGTCAAACAGCAACTCTGATAACTCCAAATTTTGTGATGTGACACAGTCAAAAAATTTAACTTTAAACTTTTAACCTCACCACCCCAGTAGTCACAGTGTTCTAGCTCTGCTATTTAACAGCTATTTGTAAAAGGGAATAAATATTTATTGTCCTATGTATATGTGGAACATATACTTGTGACTTACAGCCTCAAGCTAGAAATTGATCACATCTGCTCTTCACCAAGTTTGCAGTTATTAATGCAGACCATCTTAATAATGAAAAACATTCATTTGAACACATACATGAACAGCAAGTACATGGCTTTTACAAACTTAAACAAAACATTTCTTCATAAATGATCAAATCACAAGACCCTGATTAACTCATGTTGAACATTAATGGCCCTCTAGTCATAAAGAACATCTTAAAGTCTTTATCTGGAAGACATGGAGTAGATGAGAGATGTAGGAAAATATGAGAGAGAACAAAACAGTAAGAAATCTAATCCATTTCTTCCCATTCACATATTTGTTTGTTTTGACTGCTTGCATTATAATTTATTAAAGGTTTGCTACTTTTGATCTAGTTCAATAAAAGGGATTCCCCTACACACTTCCTCACAGAAAGTCTACCAGAGGTACAAGCCTGTGGTTCGGGGGACAATATGCCAATTAGCCCAAAGTAGCCCAAAGGTATAGCCTGAAGCAGCAGACAACAGGCTGCTGAGAGCAGCCTTCCTCTTGTTAAGATTTGAAACCCTGATGGCTGTAGAATGTTGAGCAGATACTGCCTCTGTTCTTAATGTCAACCCAACTTGAAATGGGATAGGATAAAACAAGTAACTTATTTGGTAGTTTAAATGACACACAGCTGTCCTAATTCTCATATAAGTAAATTTTAACAACAAAATCATCACTTCAATGGACAACCAGGACTGACAAGTGTAATGAAGTCCAATGTCTTCATTTTATACATTATTTCATGAAAGAGCTAGTATGCATTTATAAATATGAAAAAATGTAACTTATGAGACTATTCCTATGAACATTTAATAAAACTATTTACTTTGTAAAAATATTTCAAAATTTGCAGTATGGATGGAACTATAGGTTCTCTATAGGTAGAGAAGCTACCTGAGAAAACTGTTAATACAAGACAAAGTATTATGGCCATGTCTAAAGACAGTACAAATTTAGCAGCCTCTAAAGCTAATAAAAGAACTACTGTAATTCTGTTTTTTAGAATGTGTTGTATTACTTTGTAACGTTTTAAAGGAATAAATAGCAAATCATGCAATAAGTATTACAGAAAAGTTTTTAAAGAGAAATCACAAATGCTACTCATTGCCTGCCTAGTAATGCTTAGATTTGTGTCTCTTGCCATCAACAGGAACAGTACACATGCGGTTTTCCTCAAAAGAGAGGAAAAATTATATATTTGAAGGAAATGTTCTGAACCACCACTACCTTTTGAATTGGTCTTTGGCCATCAAGACCATTAAACAGTAATGTTAAAGCTGCTGGAGACTGGAACTCCCAGGTCCACGCTCTGTCTCATATCAAACACAGATAAGTGGTCCCCTGTAATTTTTATGACTACGGTGTCAAAAGTCTTCCATTCAAATCGCAATAAATATTGCAATGAAGTCTGGAAGCAGGGCCATTTGTACTTGCTTGGGGCTGGGAATTAAGAGAGCCTGTTTCTAGTTAGACAGTCATTAGAAAGGTCTAACGTCCATGCTAAATGGCTTCCTGCTCTGAGTACTTAAAACCAGTTTTAGTAAAAATGACTTCCTGATCATTTTCTTATATCTTCACCAATATATGAATTTGAATTTTACACTCTTTTCTTTAATCATGGGTTCTTCAAAGACTGTCCTCATAGTAAGAATCTTACTTCAAATGAATTGAGTCCCATCCTGCAGGTAGCTCTCTCTACTTGTATATTTTTATGTTGATCCAAAGCCCCTTATACCAATATACAGCACAATGCAGAAATGTGCTACTAAAAACTGTGGGGAGCCAAAATGTGTCTTCTTTCACTAAAATACAATTACTGCAGTTTTATTCCCCCCACCCCCTTCAATTTCACTTATTTCAATGTGAGGAGATAAATTAACATTTTATCTGTTAACAAAACCAAAACCAAAACCAAAACCAAAACCAAAACCAAACAAAAAAAAATAAATTAATTTGTCTCAAAGGAAGGCTCCATCTTCCTGTTTGAGGTCCTGTCTTGTTAGACATCTGTGATGAAGATCAGACATAATGGTGCTGCATAGATTATGCTGTGACAACCAATGAACATGGCAATTTTCTTCTAGAGGATTGTTAGTCAGAGATGAAAAGACAGAACTGGAAACAGTGCCCTCACTTTAATTTGTGATTCTGTGGTTTGTAGTTTAGGATCTTTTCCATTTTTGCTTCTTGTAGTCACATCAGCTCCTGTTACCAAATAGGGAGATGCATTGACAAACTTGCTAAGAACTGTTTCCTGCTCTTGTAATTATTTCAGGATGAATAAATGATAAAATTTCTTAGAGACATGAGAGTTGTAAAAAAATAAATAGGCAACTTTACTAAAAGTCCTGTGTCTAAACCAAATTTAATTCATCCCACAATAAATGGCTTTATTCAACAATACTTAGCCACTACACTTAAAGTTATCATAAATCCTTCTAAAATGCACATCCTACATTTGTTGGTATTTGAATCATGAGAAAGACATTGCACATTAAATCACTACCAATAAAAATTATGCTTTTTGCTAAGGGTTTAATAAAAAGACAACTTTTCAACATTTTCTAGACTACCATTTTACTTTAGTACACTCTAATTAAAATGAGGAATATAGAACACAGCTTCTGTTTTAGTAAGAAGCAATGTGTAGTTTCTCACATTGACACAGTTGTACATACCTTCAACTGCCTCTAGATATGAACCTATATTTTAGACCACTACATATATAGACTCATAGAATTAGTTTGGAAAAGGCTTTTAAGATCATTGAATCAAACTATAAATATGAAACAGAGAAGTAAGTGGTGTATGAAGATTTATTAGGCCAACAAAGAGGAGACATGAGTCGTATCATCTGAAGGAAAGTATTTCTATAGATTTTCAAGGCACTGCATTTTCCTCTCAGTTGTAGGAGGGATGATTCCTGCTCTTGACTAGGTGATATGTTGACCATATACATGGAATTCCAACTAAGCAGAGATTTAAGTCTGTGGCAACAACAGAATCTGTATGCAGAAGTCTATTTTACAGAGAAAGGTAACTGGTATCACCATGGCCCCTCATGCCTGTCTCTTTCTAAGAGAACACAGACAGCTTTTGAAAAAGAGCAAGTAGTGCAACAAGGCTGGATATTATACTGACTGATTTGAATAGCTATGGAATTTATGGGCACCTCACAGAAAAATCATCCCTTTCAAGACAGATACTGGATAGCCTTGGCTGCAGGGAGCCTTTTCTCCTTGTTTTCAAACAAAAATGCACCAACAACTACCACAACTTACTAGGAAATACAGTTCCTGTTCTGAGAATTTCCAATCTTAACACACAAATTTGTCAACATTAGCTCTTCTGTTTGATTTGGAAATGCTTGACAAGTGGGATATGTCAAGTCTATCTACAAACAAAAGCTATCATGAATGCTGGATTTTAAAATATTTTAGCAAGACAGATGAGTTTGTTTCAAAGTCCATGGAAAAACAAAGGCTGAATGGGTCTGATCACAGAAGTTGAATTAAACTATATTTGGACAAAATTTAGGTAAATGGGCACTATTACAGAAAAGTCATATTATTTGCCTGCTTGAAATGCTGTTTATATTCTGAAGGTCTACCCTGAAAGTTTCTTTAAGCATCCATTATAAAACCCAAGCTCCTGATACGTTCTGTACAGGAAAAAGAATTTCTTCATCTAAAAACAACTTCCACCTGAAGGAAATATCTGCTTTAAAATGCCAATAGCTCTTATGATACTTCTTGCATGAATACAAATTCTTAAATAAAATAATCAAGTAGAAAGTTTGTGTTTACACGTCAGCAACAGGCATCATTGCTTGCTATTATAAATCAAGGACAATCAATGCTATAGGATTGCCATTAATAAAATATGAGTCAATAGGCACAAACTTTTAATATAAGCCTAATTATGAGTGTCTCTTTGCATGAAACTAAAAATATTGAAAATGTTGACATTGGAGATGTGCCCTTGAACCAAAAGCCAAGTATAAGTCAATAATCTATTATGATTTTCATTTTGCAGAAGTAGTGCCATTATTTCAAAAGGTCTCAAAAATCAATTTAGCATTTAGTATATCTGTGTAATAATGACATCCTAATTAAAAATCCCAATCTGAATAGCACAAAGGATAATGTTTAATCTCTAATCAATGAGCACTGAGAAAAGAAGCTATAGGTGCAATAGCCTTTCTTAATGAGGTTTACTGTTTTTTCACAGATTACATATTCCCTCATATTTCTGATAGCCACTCTTACACTCTGAAAATGTATGCAGACATCCTCCAACTAAAACCATAAATGGGACTACAAGTTATTTAGAGAAAAATAGAAAAGTAATAAAATAATCTTTTACTCTTTATAGATTAAGCTGCCATATTACACGGGGACCTTGACTGGTATTTTTTTAACACACATGAACTCCACATTGATAAGCCACTTCCAAGTTAAGGTGATTGCTTATACAACCCTATAAAAGCTATTTCCAGGATGAAATGCTTGAGATTATTTTTCCATTTATAAGTATTGTGACAAGACATTTGAGAGATATTTTGCAATTAAAAAATAATTCTTTTATTTCCCAATTATCCTTATTAATTTGAGAGTGCGTAGCCATCAAAGGAAGAGAAATTCCACAAAAAAAATCTCACATAGCAATAAATATAATTCCTTACAAGTGTTCATCAGTCCAGTGGATAGCTGCTCAATTACCTGTGTGTCAAATGATCATCTGAGAGCTCAATTTCATCCCCATTACCCTTCCCCCATCTCATATTTCAGCTATATTTGCTATGGAATTGTTAACACATCTTTGAACCTGCAATTTACTCGGTTAATTTCCCACTAAGAGGTGCTGGAGTAACAGATGTCATAATTATTCAATTATTATCCTCATTTTACATTCATTCTTTCAAGATATTGTATAAGACGGGGCCACTGGACATTAATTTCAGGAGCAGTGCCATAATATACCACTACAGCCTCCTGCAGTTCTCATGGGTGAGTAAACAGAGTCTAATACATGAAACTACTGCAGAGATCTGTCAATTTTTATCCTATAAATGCTCAGATTGGTTCAAACATGGTTTAAAATACATGGGAACATTTCCTATTCTATGGCTTTCTGTTGCTTTGCAATGAAAGAGTGCATTAAACAAATACTATAATTTTAAAAAACCCAATAATTAAAATTGCAAGAGCAAACTCCCCCAAAGCTGCAATGCAGCCTATTTTGAATGTTATTAACAAACTATTACTGGATTGCTTTGGGGCTTGTAGCATCAGCCATACAAGCTGGAAGATCATTCACAACATTTCCATGCAAATGAAATGGCAAGAAATTGTTCCTAAATTACTTTAAAACTGATCTGTGCTACTGAACACACCAGTAAACTGGTAACACAGCAATGGGGCTCCCAGAGCCCTGCAGCTGAGAATAAAGGCTCTCGTGCTATGTCCCCAGAAGTACTGCAGCACAACTTTGTACTCAGGTTGCCCAGAGATACATATGGAGATAGAAGAAGAAAAGAAATAAAATGAGGTAACCACTTGGCATGAGGCCATTTGTGTATCAAACACTGAGATGCAATGTTTATAAGACCTCTGAGAACTTTGGGAGAAAAATAAAAACACGCTTAATGCAACACGCAAAATATAGCTATAAAGTAGTCCTTTCAATCAAAACAAACAACTCACTTGGTAACAATGCATGTTTTAAATTCACATACTACTGATCTGCATATTTAATTTTCTGCTTTAAATGTATACCAGATCCCCAAACCTATCCTCAGGGCCACTGAAAATCTCAGACATTTTAGGATTTCCTTAACACGGAAGCCATGTGTAGTACGCAACAGGAATAAGGGATTTGTAATAGAGAGGGAAAGAAAGCAGTGTCAGTGCCCAGACTGCAAATGCAAAAGGATGCCAAATAGACCAAAAGCTACTAGTTGAGGTTTGGAATAGATCTTCTTCCTTCTTTCTTCTCTCTACCACTGTGGGACACTAAAACTTTTCAATACGTGCATACAAATGCATTCTGTGTTGTACTTGTTTTCTAAAATAGTGTTTAACTTCTATATTCAAGAAGCTTTTATGCATGAGAAATTACTATTTTTATATGCTATACCCTCAGGCTGTAGTACAGTATAATCTATACTTACGTGCTTTCTCATGTAATGTGGTTGTAGCCAAAATGTGAGAGCTGTTATGAGAAAATTAAATAGAATAAGAGCTGCCATGTGCTCCACAATTAAAGGAAACACTAAGTAGCAGCAATGGGAATTAAACAGGACACTGTGTTATGCCAAATACCAAATGTGAAACCAAAATATCTGCCAAGTCTCCCCTATTTGTTACAATTTTTCCATATTTAGGTAAATTTATGTAATTATGTACCCTGCAGTGGTAATGGGACTGTGCTTTAGTCCTTTTGCAGCATATGCTCTTGGCACAAATATTCTTTTTGATGGGGAAAAAACCCAACTTGGCCAAGATTACATATGTTGATTTTATACTGGCATCCTGACTGTGCCTAACAGCTGGTCTTTAATGTAATGAAACTGTGTTGGATTTATCCAGTTAAACAACTCTGCAGACTATTTAAGCATATGTATTTCTTGTAGCTCCCTATGTTTTTGAATCTGCTTTGATCAGAGCACCAACAGTTGTACTGTTTTTCTTAACATTTGAGATATACCTGTGAGCCAAATAATAACAATACTAAAGACTTAGTTTCTGCTTATACTCGATGACCCCAGTTTTAAACAGCAGTGATCACATTCACAAATCTCTCATGACTTTTCCATATATCTACTTAAAGGTGTGAAATGAGCCTGTTCCTTCCTGGTATTTTTCCACAATCACTAAGGTGTTCAAAAGTTTTACAGTCACAAAGATGTTCAAAGCTTTTTCTTTCTTTTTGTGTGTGTGTATGTGTGTGCAGGAAAGACTGTGGGAAAAGCACCACTTGTTTGGTGGGGTTTTTTATAGCTGAACCCAGGGTGATTTAGTACAGGACCACGTATATGAAATCTTTTCCAAGCAGAGGGAATACACGTGCAGTACACCAGCCTTATTCCAAAGATAAGTCAGCCAAAAAACCTATTATTGCATTGTGTCTCCCCATCCAAGACAATTGTTGACATGCAGAAATGCTGAAACAAGCTCAATACTTCTGAGCATTCTCAGAAGAACCTTGAGGGCAGTAGCTGCTATTGAAACTGAAAACAGATTTTAAACTGCTGTCTCATAATCCCAACAACTACATCCTGCAGACACATGTAGAAATCTAGAAACAAGAAGAGCCAGGAGACAATTTAAGTATACTAAAGTCCTTTAAAAGAATGGGATAGACTGAGACTTAGCAGTGCTCCAGTAAAAGAGCCGGAGAAGTTCAGTCACACCTCTCAAAGGAGCTGTCACTACCTCCATTACATTCTTACAAAGTCTCACGTTTCTAAGAAAGAAAACCTCTTTATAAGGTTTGATCTCCTGCATAATGCAGACCTCATTGTACAGGATTTCTAGTGGGAGACTCTTTCTTTTATTATTTGAAAAACTCATCTTCCTGATAGGCCCTGACAAAAGTTCATTATACTTTGTTGGCTTCCTCTAACACATTCAGACAACACTTATATTTATCTCGCATTCTAGACTCCTGAATAAATCATGGGAAGAAACAAGTTTATCATACAAATATCTATTCCCCTCAAAACAGTGAGATTAAAGTGCATTAAGCATCTTCCCCCTTCAGCATTCCAAGAAAAAGAGAAAGGAACATGAGCTGGTTTAAGGAATGAGGTCGTGTAGGTTCATCTCCACACTGTGCAGATCTTCACATTGTTTGGAGTGTTAAAACAGAAGTCAGCCTTTATTTCATGTGAGGAAAAACCCACTTGCAAATACCTGATGCTATACCTTCACTTATATTCTTCAAAGGACTATGATATTCATAGAAATTCTATCTTCTAAAACAATTTCTGTTGGAGGTTTCTCTTTATAAACACTCCAGCTGTCACATCTAGCTGAGCAGTTTTAGAGCAGCCCACAAGTTACAAAAGCACTGGATGAGCACGGGTAGGGAACAAACCATTCACCAGCAGTCTGCTACTAAACTTCCAAATTTAATAGCTGAATAAAGCCTTCAAGACCCTCCATCAAACTCAGATTAGAGATTACAAGTTTATAAAATGACAGTTTCAGTGACTTGAGATACTGATCTAAGCAACACCAGCTCATTTACACTATTTACACTCTACTTAAATATCTGTAATAGCAAAAGTTTAAAAAAAAATTAAAAAAAAAAATCCATGAACCTGTCACGGATGTAACCTTAACCAATGCAGCTTTTTTCATTTGAAGAGTAAGGAAAAGAGTAAGCACAGGAGTACTTTGGCTTGTTTCAATGTAGAATACACTTGTTTAGAAGTCTTTCATAAATGGTTTTTCAGACAAATTTGGTGTGAATTTGACTTAAGAGTACTGGGATAAAAAAATAAGACTTTGATGAAATCAAGCAACAAAAGTTTTGACAAATTTACCTGAACTACAGGAGATCTTTAAGTACTTCCAGCACGAGCACATGACACTCACACGGCATTTATTTTAGGAGATATAGGAAACAGGATCTAAAGGTATGTTACCACATATTAGACTCTAGTGTTGTATATCTTCGTATGAAGATTGATAATTTTATCTAGCTTTGAAGATTGCTTGGCTTTGAATTCCTCCCCCCCCTTGTATTATCTTCTATTATTAATTTTCATTGGAAATATTTTTAACCTGAGTTCTGGTAGAAGCAACTACTCATTTAAAGTAGTTTAGCATATCTACCTATACACTGTGTTCAAAGGATTTTTCTGACAGGCTCTTTTAATTGCACCAGAAATTTCAGGAAGGCTGTGAAGGAAACAGGTGAAGGAATTCCAGATAACATTTTAGGAAAACTAAGAATCTTTCAGGAAAAGGAATGACTTTGTGACTTGTAACATAACCCTACAGTACTTCAGCACAATAAGCACTAATGGTTTTTGTATAAGAAATTAAAATTGGACTATTTCAATGCTATTTTATCTTTTCTGCAGAAACATAAATATTGGATTGCTGTTCTTAATTTAGTTTAAGTCTTCTAAGCATAGCCAGAAAAAAAAAATCCAGATATTACCACTGGCCTTAAAATTTGATCCAACTTTTTAGTAGCAATTACTATTCCCGTGACACCTAACCAAATTTAACAATTCATAGTAGCAAGCAAGCTACAGATGCTTCTAGTCATGAGAATATTAAAAACAGAAGAAAAGATCATGGAATTTATCCATTAAGAAAATAGGTTGGCAATGAATTGAAGTGATTCAAAACTGCTTTTGGAACTTTGATTTAAACATGAAGAACACATGGCAATTATGCACCTATTCAAATAACTTTCTCTTCTGTGTCCATTCAGAATACCAATGCTGGAGACAGAGAACTAAAACACTTCACTTGTGTCCTTAACCTGGGTAACAAAACCAGCACATGTTTTCAGTGGTGAAGGGTTGGATGTCTGAAAAAGGACTACTCAAGGTGAGAGGTAACAGCATATCACAACCCAGACAAATCCAGTAAACTACATATCTATAACCACATTTTGTCAATTTTTTAAAAGTATACAAATATCAAGTACTGTAGAAGATTTTAAAAATAATGCTGGAAATATGAGATTGGAAAGATTGTGTGGCTTAAGCAATCACTGCAAAGTCTTCCTTGGTTCCTAATTCACTAACAAAATTGAAAGCAGAAGTTTAGATTTACCATGTATCTTTTCTCCCTTGGAATTTAGAAATTCCAAGATATAAGTATTGTAGAAGTTCTGTTAAATATAATCAGTATATCTGAAGGTTTTACTTCTTCTAGCCAACTCATGAACACTGATACCCTAGTTGTTCATATTAACAGGGGAAAAGCAACAACTTTGGGGTGTGTCCTGATCACTAGACATCTTTTCAAAATGAAAAAAAAATTAAATTAGAAAAAAAAAGACCTCGACTTTCAGTTAAGTCCTTTAACTTAGCAAATCTTGGTGACTTTTTGAATAGACTTTCACTGCATTCTGATAATTTTTCCAAAATTAAGGTCAATGTAACTCTATTTGCAAATGCAAATACAACTAAAGAGGCTGGCAAGTTTTGAAAACCTTAACTGTGTCATTTCATCAAACTTACAGGTGTTTTTTTTAAGTTTTCAATTGCATCTATATTTAAATTCTCTTACTCTTTGACAGTTTGTCTTAATACATTCTTAGGCATACATAAAACTTATGCAAGAACGTTCAAACGAGAAATTTACGGTTCTGTATATTAAGAGTTTTGTAGCAGTCAGGAAACATTTTAAAGTGATTTTAAAGGTACATTTTCAAGTGACTGTGATATCCTTAACATCATATTTCCTTGTTTTATAGTAAGTAGTGACAAATGAGCTCAGTACAGCCCTGCTGTCTCTCCCAGCACTGCTTGGAGAGCACCAGAAGCACAACACAGTCAGATCTCGTGAGTCTGTTAAATACCCAGGCTTGAATAACGAGGCAGAGCCCTATTCCACCGCTCTTACTAATGAGGTAAATTCTTTTGTGTATTGATTTTAATTAGTTCACTTGTGGAAAAAAGTCCAACATAAGATGATTAAGGGCAGCAATATAGCCCTGGGTAAGGACCAGAGCTACTTTAAAGTCTAGCATAATACACAAATTGTCAGTATCATAAAATCTGATTTTACATACAGATATGAATGCATATTTTACTAGGGGATTTTTTTTTTGTTTTGATTTCAATGGTCTGGTCGAAAGTTTAAAAGCCTGAATGCATTACACTGAATCCTGGTGTAGAAAAAATAATGCTAAATATGAACATAGGGCAGACCACTGAAATACTAATTGGAGACTGGAACATGATGACAAACAAATTCATAAAGGTATTTATAACTGAGTTTATATGATTGCCTGTGGCTGGGAGGAATGCAATGATACATACAATAGGAACTATATGCACTCATATAAAATTAGATCATTTCACTGATGCACTTAAATGAATGCCTAATATTGCCATTCTTCTGACTGATAGCCATTACATATATATAAACATATATATTATCCAAGCTGCATTTAATAGGGTATGACAGCTCTAGCCACATAAATTACTAAAAGAACATGTCACCAGATATTAGTCCTGTATATCAGTGATAAAGCACTTCCATAGTATGTATCACCTAAAATAGGTTTACACTTATTCAGTAACAGTTATTTTGTTTGATAAATAATAAGTACATTTTTATGACTCAAGCAATTCTGTCATTTTAGTTCTCAAGTTATTTCTTCATTCTTTTCTACAAGGTTCTCACCATTCAATCTTGTAGGTGCACTTCAAAAGCTTTAAAAATCCTACATTTGATTTCTGGGAAGTATTTTCTCGTTAACGTCTAACATATGTACCCCGTAGGCATGATTCACACGAGTCTCTGGAATTCTAAGGAAATGATGATCAGTCACAGAAATGTGTAAAGAATCAAGAACTCTGGCAATTTTCACTTCAAATGTTGTCAGCGAGTTACTATTATAAAAATAAAAGTACTTTTCTCACCATATCACTGAAAAATGCTGTATACTGAGCAGGTATGAGAAATGTTACACTTTTAATGAACTGCACCACCTGAAGGTTTATTTCCTCAAAGTTGGTGATTGAATCTGTTGCATTCAGAGAAATGTTAATTATAGGTAAGAGATGCTCGGTATGGTCTGAATAAAGTTTATACCTTGCACAGTGGGGAAGAGGACAGCCAACCAACCAGAGACAAAAAATATTCTGGGTCCCAATTAATCACAGAAACCACACTCCAACCAATACTCTAAGTGGCAACAATATCTTTTTGCTTAATACCATCCTTGGAAAGGCCAGCTCACACATCTAATAATGCATGTATTTAAGTAATTGATTGGTTGCTTTTCAAAAATGGAAAACTATTCCCTGAATTACTAAAGAGCCGGTAAAAATTAAAACTAATGAGCTCATTTCAATAAAAGTTTATGAGACTGGTTTCATGCTGACAAAGTGGGTCCTGCAGGCAGTACCCCTTCACCTGCTTGCCAGAAAAAGAAAATCTTCTATTTCAAAATATTTTTAAATATTTAACGAGGCATTAAAATTTAGGTAGAAATTGACAGGTAATTTGAAAGGGTTGTGTGAATCTCTGAGATCACCAACAAGTCTTTAGCAGTACAAAAAACTTTTTTGAAGAAAACAAAATTAATATTTGTCAGCAGTAATAACTAGAGATGGAAAATTCTCTTTAGGATCTATCAACTAGATGCAAAATGAGTGATGTTACAATATCAACCAAACCATCTCGAATAGTTTTTATTAAATTATCATGCAAATACATTATAAAATGCAAAAATAAAACACTAAAATGCAAAGAATCCAACTCACAGGGTCCAAAGTAAGAATACTTGCTCTTTTTGACTGTGACTTCTTAAAATCAAGAGCAGCAGCAGCCTGAGTCTGACAAAGGAGTATCATCTTCATTAAAATTATGCACTGTTACATCTAAAATAGGTGATTTTAAAACAAATATTATAATCAAGCATTTATCTAAATAAGGATGTAAGAAACCAAATAACACAATAAACCAAACAACAACAAAGGGGAAAATCTAAATGTGGGCACCTGGAAGTATCCACCAGTACAAATCCAATTATTAATCCTAATTATTTTACAAAAAGTGCAAATATCTATTTACACATGGTAAGAGTGTACAATTAATAGCTATGAAGATAAAAGGAAAACATGCTAATGTTTAGAAAACTGATGAATATCAAATGCCCTTAAAAACTGTAAATCTCAGAAGGACATGGAAAAATACCTGCTATTTTAAAAGGTACCAAAAAAATAAAAATGAGAAGTATAATATAAAACTGGAGTAGGGGTAGATATAATTTAAAATAATGTCCTTATAATAATGAATATATTAAATACAAGTATATATAAAAATAGAATAATGTATGTATTAAAAATGTGCCTGCTGTAAAACTTTAGAGTTTTAGAGAACTTCATATTACAATCCTGCTACCACTACAACCAGAAGCGACTCTCAAACTAACTTAAGAATGTTATGATCTTCATCAATTGCCCTGCTTTTTTTTTTTTTT
>VZTZ01031324.1:131458-150751 GCA_013400955.1 Drymodes brunneopygia
TTTTTTTTTTTTTTGTAATTTTGATATCTTTTAAATACAGAAAAAAACTTTCAAAGTTCAGAATATTGAAAACTGTTTAATGGAACTCATGGTTGCTTATATGTTCACAGTAGGAAATGCTGTAAAAGAGAGATTAAACAAACTGAGAAATAATATGGAGTTGAGAGTTTTTTGTCTCTAAAACCTGGCCTTAAATTAAGCTGCTTCTTCTGTGATATAAAATGGGTATTTAAACAGATTTAAGCGCCATATGTATGTTGAAATGTGCAGTCACATACACAAGAGATATTCAGAACAGGTAGAGAAATATTGTCATCCCAAGTAAAATAAAATTGATCTACACCACTACCAAATCCATTTTTTTAGTCAAATGGGATTTTGAGTATTACACTGTTTTTCTTCTTTGTGCTGTTGTTGACACTCTCAGAACCATCTTCAGAGCACCGTACTCTTTTGTGCGGTGTAAAACCAGTATGCTTCCAATTTTGCCATCAATCATCTTTAATAGCATATGCTATTAATGTAATTTTGTTATTGAAGATTCCTAAATCTATTCAGTGGTTTGCACAAGACAATTACGTTTTTTGTTATATGCATGCAGGCAATCAGATAGCGTCTTTTTAAATTAGAGCAATTAAACATGGTCATTATAAATGGTAGATTATTAAAAAAAATCATGAAGTGTCAATATGACATTCTTTGATTTTAAATAAAATGGTAACAGAATGGAGAGATGCATTTTAATTATTTAATTTTAAAAGTGTGCTTGAAAGATCTTCTTTATGAAGGCTTGCTGATGTTGGAAAATGTTTTCCATAGCTTTTACAGTGCTATGGATGGTATTACAGAGATTTCCTAACATCTTGAAAAACATTCTCCAACACAGAAGAATCTTCTCTTTTCATTATCTAGAAAAATAATTAGATATATGGTCACTTCCCCGCTTTCACAAAAATGGAAAAAAAATTAAAAAAAAATTCTGCATTAGCACAGTAACATCTGTGTAGTCAACACTGAAGAAATGTCTGTATCCGTGTATACCAACAAAAATTCAACACATTATGCACATTTTTGCAATAAGAAGTTAAACAGATACATTATTTTGACAGAGCACTTCTTTTTCTTTCTCCTTGCTGTAACAGGTTACTTCCTGTCTACCCTTGCAGTATCAAAACCACTTGTTCAGGGAGGCACTTCAGCCTGTGTGTGATGCAAACACAGCCCTACCAGGACCAGAATTTTTCTACAATCAAAGCTGACAGCTTGCTGTGCATTGGTGGGCAGCAGGCTCTGCTTTCAGTCCTACTGTAACTGTAGCTGCTGAGTGTCAGAAAAATTTCCTGAGTGCTGCTGCTTCCATGGCACACCTGGCAGAAATATGAGGAACCTGAATGGGCACACCTGGGTCATCTCCATGTTTGATAACTTTGAAATATGAACATGAAATTGGAAACATGAAGTTTGATAGCTTTTTGCACCCAGACATTAAAGAATTACAATGAAGCATCCTCAAGTTTTGACGTTCCATAAATATCCTCTGTGGTTCCAAAGGCCTATTAAAATTGTTTAAATATGCTCCAGAATGTCATGCAGAGCACTGCACCCTCCCAGTCCCTATCATACAGCTGGGTGTTATAGACACTGAGGTAGATTTTCGGGGAAGTTATTTCTATATATGGTGCTTTTTCTCTCACTGTTGTTTCTTAGACAAAAAACAAGCTCCATAGAGTGAAAAGGAACTGGTTTTAACTGAAGGACTGAATCCAGAACAGGTTAATTACATATAAAAGTGGACTCTGAAAAGGTTCTTTTCAAAGAATCCCTTTTTATGAATGTATACCGCTAACACAGAGATGTTAGAGACCATATAGACATAATTGTATGTAATAATTTAATACCAATAATTTTACAGGACTTACTATCATTTGCTGCCTCATCCTTCTGTGACATTTCTTTGACACAACTTCTTGTAGGAAGCAAAGTAAATTAATATAGGTTTTACAATGGTTTTAAAAGAATACCCAAACCAATAAAATCCATTTTGTAAAGAACAAAACAAAGCATGTGAAATGGTAGACTTTCATCCTCTTGTGAAAGAGTTAAGCATGTCTTTTAGCTCAGAGTTGCATAATTATTTTGAATTGGTTTTTTTTCATAAAACAGGTAAGGAGCAGAAGGGAACCTCAGTGAAAGGACTGAGGAAGAAATCTGCTCTGGGAAAATGGTGAACTTTAAAACTGGTTTCAGCTGTTAAAATGAGAGTATTTGAAGATTCTCAACCATGTGGAGTACACAAAGTAGTTTTAGTGGGCATGAATTGTATAAATAAGCAATAGTATAAAAAAATAAATCCATGTGGGGTATCAAAAAGAGTGAGAAAAAATATTCCCTTCCATCCAAACACCTCTGTGCACTATGGGGCCATTAATTCTTTAGATGCAATTGTGAATATATTCTGGTACATTTTGGTAAGTAATGTTTAATCCATTTTATAGATGGATGATGTTAACTATACCCGACCTTATTAGCAGCAAGCCTAATACAGACTTGCATCTACCTGTCACCATAGATCTCCAGTCCTATTTTCAGAACAAAATTTATCAGAGAAGAATATTCGGCACAATTAGCTTTTTCTGCATTGCTTAATTTGAGATATCAAGGAAGTGAAACAAAGAAAGGAATCTATCACCTATATTAATGGATGTTTCAGATCAATTTAACCTGAACTAATATATTTTCTTAATGACAAATCAATGTCAAAAATAATGAAAGAACTTAAGATTCTGTGTGCTTTCCTAAAGTCTTTGCTGTTAAACAGGGTTGTACAGCCTGCCAGTCTTGCATTATTTATTAGCTGTGAATATTATTAGACCTTGTTGTGGTTTACAGTACTGAAAAGATAGAAGCCAATTATTTATTCTACATTCTTTCAAGAGTTACACAGTTGAAAAGTAAAAAAGAGTCTTCATATCAACTAAATAAAATTAAGAACTTCAAACAAATCTAGAAATAAACTGCAAATGAATACACTACTGGTTTAATTATCTGTTATTGGTTCAATTTTACATGAATGTCTATAATTTCTCTAGATAATTTTTCTCTTGAGACCAGGACCATGTGCTGAGGTCAAGAAACTGTCCAAATTCCCATTTATTACAGCTTATTTTACAGCCATTTTAGAACAAAAAGAACTTTAAATTAATAAAAACTTTATAACAAATATTACAGCAGAATCTGTGGGCAAGAACTCGCATACACTCAGCGCTGTGCAAACAAGCAAACAGAAGTTCCCCTTCTTATGACAAAAATTTAAAGTTTCAGGGTGACAAGTGGGTACTGTGGATAAAAGTACCAAAAGGACAGGATGATCCTTAATATTTGTTTCAAAATAACATTTTCAGAAGCTGTTCCATTGTTCTATTTAGAGGACCAAGAACAGAAACATTTATTTGCTCCCCAGTGCATCTGGCTGATGTGAGTCTTCTCTTGTGTCTGTATCTTCCATTTAGTTCCCTCTTTCAACTGTTCCTCAATATCATAAGAGAAGAAAAAGCTTCAAATCTTCATTTTTTCCCTACTGGTAAGAAGAGAATCAGACAACTTCTCAACTAATATCTGGATATTTCTGTGAGAAAAATGAAGTATAAAAAGAGAAAGAACAAAAGACTTTATTGGCATCAAGTTTGCATTGAGGCTGAGATCCCAACTCCCTAATAAAGTCTGGGATCACAGCTCCATGGGAAACCAGTGGCAGAACTGAAAAAGGATGGAAAGGATGATAGGAAAAACAAGTAACTTCTGTTAAACACAGCAGTTATTGTTATGTGAGTACTGAATAGATTTGTGGTCCACTATGAAGACAGAACTCTATCTGAATAAATAAGGTTATGAGTAGAGCATGGATAACTATTTACAGGAATTTCCAAAACTTTCAAGTGTGTTTATGCTATGAAAACAGCCTGTGTAAAGCCTGGATCCTTAACACAGAACATACAATTGAAGAATTCTGTTTAATGCCAAAACATGCCTGTAACTTGCAAAACCAATGTCTTTTTACATGTTGGGTAAAGATGAAAACACTACTTTTTTGTGGGGGGTTGGGGGAAGAACAGCAGAGGTCAGTTTGTCCATCCACGAGGGGCTGTGCTGGGGTTACCCAGCTAATTTACCTTGTGACCTGAGCTAGATCTTTGAACCCATTCCTTCAGAGGTGAAGAACCAGGGTATTAAGCTTGATTCATTTAAAAGCACCCGACCAACATAACAAATGATTTTAATAAGATCTACAACTCTACTGGGAAAACTGTACAAGGAAGGCCCCAGTGCTTCTTTAATGTTTAAAACTTGATTAAATATTTACAGTAGCATAAGACTGAAAAAATCAGAAAGCTCCTCCTTGTCTTAACTGCATCAAATCATGTTTATGGTAGCTCATGAAAAGCAAAATTTTTTGCCATTATTAGAAACAAATATAAAAGCTAAATTCAGATACACAAAATTTTGTAATCTTTTTCATGTATATTCATGATTACAGTTATTTATAAAAGAAAAACAGGACTAAATATATATATGCTTGTTAAAACCACTATTTTAAAGACTGAGACTTCTGAGAGATAATATATATATATTTCCCCCAATCCCTTATATATCTTCTGGATTATGAAGGCTTATTTTGGACATTTACCTATCAACCAGGAATTTTCAATTTTGTTTTGGATTTTCACATTTCTTTTATTGTCCTTCAGGGTAGTGAATGTAAACCCCTTATACAACAAACGTGCTTTTCTCAGCTGCCTCTTTATGAATAGTTCATATAGCACATCCATGGCTTTCAAATTACTTCAGGTGCTAAAGGAATATTCAGGTGCTCACTTTAATTAGCACAGCCTTTGGAAGAAAGTTTTTGCATAGAAGTCCATAGACCTGTGAACAGAATTTTGGCTCTAGAACAGTTCCTATAATAAACAATTACAAGTTGCTGTCAAGAGCTGAGTTTGAATGAGTTCAATATGTTGGAAGGAGTCTAGAATCTCACTACAGAAGACAGTGAATAAAGAGATAGACAGGAAGTTATTTGACCCAAGTCATACCATAATCCACTGCAATGCTCTGCAAATGAGGCCTCTATTCAAACACCTTAACCAGTTTTAGTTACCTAGCAAAACTGCTGAAGCTTCAAAACCCGCAAAACCCCAATTCTCACAGGAATGGATTAGTGTACTGAAATAAATACCATGGTCAGCTCTTTGCAAACGAAGTCACAGCACATATAATGAAAGAATTTGGAGTGAAATCATTGTCATGATAAAAAACCATTTGATTCTGTTTCTGACAACAGAATCTGTGTCCCTGGGGAATTAGGTCTTAAAAACGGTTGTGTCTAGGTGTTTATAAGAAGCTAATTGTTACCTTGGAGCCATTTGGAAACCTGCACATTCACAAGTAGTTGTACAGCTGGGTAAGCCCAAAAGCCTGTCTCACTATTGACCCACTAAAGCAAAGACACAAGAAATCCTGGGAAAACAGAAATCCCACATCATCCAGGGCACTCCTTGAGGATAAGGCAGAAAACATGATGTTTCTTTAATCCTCCAAATCAAGCTGTTGGAAAACCAGGAAGGTTTTCCTCTAGCCAGCCAAAAGTACATGGAAGCCAATGGGCTTCCACAAACATAAATCAGCCAGGCAAGTTAGCTATTCCAGACAGTGGTACCCATTAATATGGATATAAGACAAAAAAATACAATTTATTTCTCAGTTGCATGCTTTACAAAGCCAGAAGCAAGCAATGTGATGGACTAACAAGAGCAAACTACTAGACTATGAAATCAAGGCTCCTAATTTAAGGCAAGCTGTCATTTTGTACAAGTTGCTAACTTTCTTGTGACTCAAGCTTCCCAGATGTAGTTTGGGAAGAATGCATCTTCGATGAGAAACAGATGCTCTTTCAAAAATGTGAGTTCTCAAGGATAAATAAATACTTTTTATTTTACTATGCAAAATATTCCTACATCTCCTCTAAAGAAATAATTACGTTATTTTGGTTTAGCTTTAGAATTGTGGTATGAGTTCAAATCCCTACAAAGAATCATCTCATCGCTAGCCGCCTTTTATTCATTCATTCATATAAACACCAAGAGCATATCCAGGCTAGTGCAGAGCAGGCAAAGTGCTTTCCATGCCTTCCACCCCTGTGCTGCAGTTCCCAGCTTTATGTACTTGGTTACAAAGTGCCATCTGTAGCATGGATGGTAATGGCTGCATGACACTATTCATGCACAGAGGCAGCCACCTTCCATCTGCCGTGCAGTCAGGCCACACATAACTCAGTCCCACCTTCAGACAAAACAACTGCTGCTTTCTCAGCCTGACAATGAAATTAAGTGATTGATGTCACGGGCAGCTCCCATCTAACATTCAACCAAACGCGCACTTAGCATTTAGGCGTCACCTGTTCCAGGCATAAAACAAAATGGGCTTTTTTTCACTGTAATTCTTTGCAGGAAGGAGGTCTGACACTTCAGCCAAAGCTCAGCACAGAAGTGACTTCAAGTAATCACCAGAGAAAAGTTCTCCTCCAACCTTCACCCTCTTATTTGACACTACTTTTAGCCGTGTGTTTAGTAGACATATTACTTCTACAGAAAAGAATCTACCTCTTGTGCATCAACAATGCTAAAATATGTAGAGCACTACCTAAAAGACTTAACTTTTTCATAGTATGATAAACTCCACTTGTAAGCTACACATACTCCAATATTAAAATAAAAGCATATTTTTTAATAATTATGATAGATCTGATATTGATATACACAAACCAGCACTCAACTGCTGGAATCAAATAAAGTCCCTCTAAAGTTTCAATGCATTCTTGGAAAGCAATCAAAGGCCTCTTTTTCCATAAGTTTGTTATTTATAGAAAAGCATTTGATTGTTGCATTGAAGTGTGCACTCTATGTGTAAAAAGGTGTTTATGGGTTTTAGTACAGTATAGTTAATACCCAAGCAATACCTAGCCCTTTAATAATAAAGAACCCTTACTGAGAGGATATATATTGTACTTTTCATCAAGTGTACAGCATACAATTACATTTGCTGGTGGTCTATAATGTAAACCCCAGTTGAGTCAGCTTATAGCTTATGGATTTGTTGTTCTGCATGCAACAATTAAGAACAGTTACATTTTTGGACTCAGCTGAAAGTAAAGAGTAGGATTTGAGAAAAATATTCATACTTTCTTTCAAAGCAAACTATAAAAGCTTCAAGAATATTTTAAAATCAAAACTACACTGCTTAGGATTTAATACATTCTTTCTGCTATGTATGGATTGATAATTACATACTTTCCCACAGACAAAGAAAATAAAAGGTGCAAAGAGTACACAAAGCAGACCTTCATGCACAAAAAAGGTACAGTTACATTCAGTATAAATGTGGTAAAACACAGACCTAGGAAAACTCCTACCACAACATAACATTAATCATCCATTGGGCTAGACAGCTGACAGTATTCAAAACACAAGAGAAAAAAGACACATAAGAAAATTAAAAACTTTCCTATCACAATGAAATCCAAATAAAGTATTACCTGTTCCTAAACATCCAGAATCTGAAATTAAATATAAATTCAGCTTCCCTTACATGAATTCATATAGGTATCCAATCGCTTAACATTTAAAAGTTAATGTTACTTTACTGGTTAGAAGGAAATGTAAAACTCAAAATTTCAAAGCTTGATATATTTTAATCCCAATGTATGATTTAAACATGTGCATATTTGTTGGGTTTGGCTGGTTTTATATTTTTTTGTTTGTTGTGGTTTTTTTTTCAGAATATAGCAGAAGAGAAAAAAACAAAGTTATTTAAGATCACAAAATCTGCAGTCCTAAGGATCTTATTTTTGATACTGTCTGGAATTTTGTACAGCTACAGGCTGAGGGACAAGTTGTTAGAAGTGACAAATCTTTAAACACACGTAAGCATAGCTCGATAAGTGAGCTAGCCACTAACGTCACAAGTGAAATTCAATTCCAATATGAACTACATCTTCAAAAAATTGTTATGGAAAATATTTTAAAAATTAGGCACCTTTCACTTCACAGATTTGTGTTTTGTCCATTATGCTGTAGCCTCAATTGAGCAAGATACTCAAGCACTCAAATGTGTTGGATGGAAAGTCCCTGTCCAACCTCCCAGAGTAGGAAATTCAATGGCAGAGGTCGTGTCAGTGCTCAACCCCAATGGTCAAACAGCCCTGAATGGCATGGCAAACTAAAAGAGATGTCAACTGTGTGACTGAAAAACAAACCATGATGCAGTTTTGGTCCCAAAAAAGCCATCTACATGCCCATTAAATACAGTTCCTCTGGGATTGCTTTATAGTTAAGATTTAGTAAAACTTATAAAAGATCTTTTCTTTAATTGGGATTTCCACAGAAGTTTTAAATAAAATAGATCAGAAAACAAAGTTACAAGTACAACCCTCAGTATTCTCCTTCTGAAAAGCATTTTGGTGCATTTGAAGTTAATTCAGTGAGCCAACTTGAGATCAGGAGTAAGAAAACTTCTGTGAACTTTGATTCTTTGGACTACTTGGGCAAAATTCCTACTTACCCTTCTTTAATGATTATTTAAGTAACAAAATAATATCTGTACCTAAATATTTTTCAGGATACTAGAAGAAGGGAGACATTTATATATATTGATCAAATTTTCTTGCTGTAAATGAAACCAAACTTCACAAGTGTAATGCACAGTAAGTGTGCATCTAGGTGGACGGAGAGCTAGAATAAATGAAAATTCAAGTATAAACAGCCTCATACAATTCAACAATTAAGTCAAAGAGAAATGCAGATTTAACTTATAATTACAAGAGAGAACTCTAAAGTATGTTATAAACTCATGTGTTTGCACAGAAATATATTTTGCTAGAAAGAAAAAGGGTAGTCATTTGCATATTTCTTTTTGTTACCGCACAAAAGACTCAAACTGCTAAAATTAAGATAGCAAATAGTTTGAAAACCTCATCTTTAAGCAAAATAAACCAGGCTGAAAACAGCCATTTTATATATAGTCCCAATTTTTACAAAGTTGATCCAGAACACATATTTCTGAAAAAGCAGACTAGATTGGTATTTTAGACTACACAGATCTGATGATTTCAATAGGTGCTGACTGCTCTCATCCCAAACTTGTTCAGTGTTTCATTAACACTAAACATAGAAGAAGTTTAGCAGGTGGTTTCAGTGTCCAGGTTTTGCTGGACCACAGCCAGTATTTTCTGTCCCACTCACCCCCAAGTAGAAAAATTTCTCTCATATTTATAGATCTTTACAGATTACCTTCTGGAATGTAGGAGTCATTTAAAATGTTCTACCAGAGTAAAACTAAGCAATGGCATAAAGTCAAGAATTAGTGACTTAAACATTTTTCCCCCAAGCAAAAATAAAGTAAGCTATAGTAATGTGTCTACACACTGATATTTTTATATTAGGAGGACATCTACTCCATGTTTTAAGATGAATTGCAGTAGGGTGGCATAGACACCTTATTGTATATTCCACTGCTGACTTCTAAGTTTGTTTAGAGTAATTAAATATCTTAATAGCTCTCCAACATTATGAGTTACAGTGCTATATGTGTGGAATTTTCCATAAAAATACAGGTGAATGCTGTTATATTAATTACTGGATAGATTATTTGTTTTAATCTGATTTCCTAACATCTATTTTTTCCCCTTTATCTGTGACAGCAGCCTCAAAACAGTAAATTTCAACACTCTGTGAGCTGTTAGGAAAACTATGAATTCAATGAGTCAAAGTGGGAAAGAATGGTAAGGTGCAAAGGCGCAGATGGATTGTGCAACAAATTGGTTTTGCCAACTGGAAACCTCTTTTAACGTATTTCTACTCCTCAGGGAGGAATATGGGCTTTCACATTGAGAAACTATCATTTATTTCAAGATAAATTTCAGCTAAGCATTTAATCAGATCAGACAACGTTGGGTTTAAGGAGAAGTTCCTACAATCCAGTTAATACAAAATATGGCCAAATAAATATTTGCAACTTGACCAAAGTTATCTTCTTGAATTAATTCAATCATAAAACAAAGTGTTTACACAGATGATTGCTGATTACACTACACTATGTTTTTGTTTACTACAATGCATACAACACTTTGTTTATGAGGGCTAACAGATCACCTTTACCCAAAAATGCTTGCTAGCAGCTACATATTGTTACACAGAATAAATGGGTGAAGTGAAATCTGATAGTGTATGCATAATCCAACACGCTGATATTGTACACAACTTCAGCCATGTGTTTGTACAGGAGAATATATTAAACCCCATCTGTTTTAACAGTCTTTAATGTTATAAATTAGGGAAACATCAAAAATGTCAGGAGACGGCAAACACTTATTTGTTGTCTTTCAGCTCTATATTTATTAGACAAGTTTGTTATCAAACTATTCCTCTAAACATGAAAAGAACAGCAGGCCTTCTGGAAAACCAGATGGCTGCTGTGGTTTTGAAACATGTTCTGGAAGGGTTATGCAGTTTACATTTTTTCTTTTTCATAAAGGATTGTGTGGGATGTGGCATGGTTCTCAGACACAGAACTCCCGCAAAAAAACCCAAGGGGTATGTGGGTGGGGAGTAAGAGACTACTTGAGGATACAAAAAGAAAGCAAAATTATCCATGCCACTGAATCTAGGAGACCTTCTTGTTAAAAAAAAAAGAGAAACTTCTTGACTACAAAGGAAATAAGTTACCACTATAAAGAAAAAAAAATGCCTTCAGACTGCAGTCTTAGGCATTTCACTGCCTTTCTCTGAAACAGAAGGGGGCCCTAGACACTAAAATTAAATGGGGGAACAAAAAAATGCAAAACATCAGAAGAAATATGTTTGATGGGATGAATTACATGCATGTCAAGAGGAAAAAAGAAAAAGGTCAGTCTATCAAACTGAGAACATAATCATATTCCAAAAGGAAAAATGCCTAACATTTGGTTAGTTGTTGAATCAATACACAGTAGGAGGAAAAACCAAATATAAAAAGAATTCAAAGCCCCATTTCAGGAAGGATTAGAAAGTGCAAGAAAAAGAATCCATGGCTACCTCCAGTATTTTGCATTTGGAATGACATTTTCTGCCACGATCTTTTGTTTTGGAGCAGAAAAAAAAAAAGGTATTTCATTCCAACTACACAGCCTTGCCAGAGACAAAAAGAGGCATCTGAGAATTTGGATAGCCTCTGGGACTGGGATGGCAAATCTTCCTGACCCAGCAAGGGGGCCAAACAAGCCAGGTGCCAGCATTCTCCAACAACCCCAGCAAAGCAGCTTCCCTGGCTCTCCCTCACCTGGGGATTCTGGTTATAACTCACCTGGGAGTTCTGTCCCCCTCCTAAAAAAATCCCACACCTGTTGCCAGCCCTTGGCTCCACCTCTGATTACAGAATCTGCTTCTAAACTGGAAATAGCCCACCTGACACTGACAGCAATTTATACCAAGTCTGACACTGGAGGTTGCTGAGATTCCAAAACCTTTGCCAGCAGAGGTGGTAGAAGAGCACAAGACAGAGGACATGCACTGAAACAGCCACGGTTCTGACTGAATGTAAGGAAAACACTGTTCCCATGAGGACACTGCCTAGAGGGGTTGTGCAGTCTCCATCCCTGAAAGTTTAAGACTCACAGGACAAAGCCTTGACTAAACTGGCCTCATCTTGTAGCTGATTCCCTCCAGCAGGAAGTTAAAATAGAGACCCTGGAGGTCACTTCCAAGTTCATTAATCCTATGATTACTCAGAAACCATGAGAATTCCCAAGAACACCCTTTTCTTAATCCAGTCTATTTTTATGACTGACCATTTCAAGTCAGTGATGGCCTACTGGACAGCTAACAAAGATGGGGATGAAACAATTTAATTAAAATAAGCTGAAACATGGCTTTTGTTTTTTTTAATCAGAGCGTAACTATTTGGCAGATATTTTGGCAATATGTTCATCCAAAGAGGTTCATGTCAGATCTTTTTTTCTCCTTTCTTCTCCCCGATTTGTAAATATGGGTTTTTAAAAAAATATTATTTTCCCCCAAGCCATTATTAAGTAACTCATGAAATACAATGCTGTATTTCAGTTTTCATCTCTCGTCACATGCAGCCACAAATACTAGTGCATTTTCTTCACTCAAAACATATCTTTTATTGATACTGTGCCTGCGATAATGATGCAGGTGAATTTTATCATTCCTTTCACCCTACTAGTAATGAACAAATTCACTGCTTATTACTTTGGACTTGATCTCTAGCAAAACACTACTGGAACAAACAATTTGATTTGTCAACACCTTTACAAGGACTCTTCAATCAATGTCACAAATCCAAATTTAAGCAGCAAAATACATTTGACTGCAAGACCCCAGACTGATTAGAGCTTCGAGTTCAGTGAATTGCACCAGACAGGACAGCAATCAGATTATTAACTCCACTTGAAAATACTCTCTGCTGCCTGGGATTAGCATGCATATTTTGATATAGATCGATAAGCAATCTCCTTTCTATAAGAAATGCCTGCAACATTCATTTGGCTGATCAAAGGTATATATCAGCTTGTTGTGACAGCTAGCTATTGTTTTCCTCTTTTTTTACAGGAGAGTCTCTATTAAAAAAAAATCCTGGGCTCTTTTTCACCTAATAGTGGAAGTCAACAGAGAGTCACAAAATTCCATCTCCTCAATACTGAAACACAATTAGTACAAAAAGGACTTTTGCCTTTTTAGTGGTAACTTCACTTTCACTTCTTCATTCTTTCTGTTCACCCTCCCTCCCCCATTCTGAAACTCTGATCATTCTCTTCAAGTCTTCCAACATTTTCGTGGTATTCTTCTCTGCTTCACTCACAATCCAATTAGAAAAAATTATATATTTTTTTTTTTAAATTTGGGTAACATTTTTCACAAAAACAACATATTTAATGACTTTGGACTAAAAATAAAGCAACTTTTTTTGCTAAGGTTCACACAACAAAATCCATTTCCATTTAACTCAGAGAAAAAAGGCAAGATATTTTCCGCGTAAGGTAACACGAACTCTTAACTGAGCTCTGGATTTTATTGCATCTGCAGAACTGAAAAGCCAAAATTTATCTGCCAAATTTTTCAAGATAAAAGCACAGGCATTTCATCCCTCCTCTAATTACATATGCTATCTCATCTGAGCTTTTTATCTTTTTAATAAAAAAGACATACTTTTAAAAAGACAAGCACAGTATGTGAAGCATACAGTCAAAAGTGAGTTTGCACAAAACAAATAGACACCACTCCTCAAGGAGGCCATCAGAGAGTCAATGTGCATTTTGATCTTCTGAGGGAGAGACACTCTGGGATCAACATGAGAAGAGAAAACTAAAATTAAGGCTTTTTTTTCCCAGCAGCACTGGCTCTTGAAAGAAAACAATCCAACCCAGATGCAGTTGTAGGACTGAAGTCCTGCAGCACAGGAGAGAAGATTCTCCGCTCACATCCATGCTCTGAGGACAGATACAAGGGCAAAGAAACTTTCACTGCTGGTTTTATAACTTTTCACAGCTGTTTACAATTTTAACTGGTGATCTTCCTAACCAAATATTTCTAAACTATAACTCAGCAACAGTGTACTGACTTCCCATCCCACTGAATTCAGTGAGCCTTTCCCAGAGCCAATGGCTTTGCTCCTATGCCTTGTCTTGAAACAGCCTCCAAGTACTCCAGGTACACCCCGTGCCCCAGACTTCTGGAGAGAATAAATTCTTATTTTGTAACCTGTGTTTACCTCCAGGCTGGTGCAGCTCCTTCACACTTGAGAGTGACACATGAGAACTGGACTCACAGTCTGAATCTGCTCTAGTACATATAATTTCCAGGCATTTATCAGCATAAATTTTAGTCACTTACAATGCTCCAAATACTTTTATCACAATACTGCTTTTTTATTCTTTCTACTTTAGACCTTTCCCAGAAGAAGTTGGACATTATTTTCTAATGTCCTATAAATAAAATAGCTCCTTCATCACTGAATCCTTATAGAAAATCCTCAGAAAATTATGTTAACTCAAAATAAGCCCAACTTTCCCAATACCACAGAGACATGAATTCATACAAAGCAATTTAATCCATATATGTGTACCTAATATATACTATATTAACTAAGACAAGAGAATTTATCATATTCTAATCCTTGTTAGATTTTTTCCCCCTGGCAATTTTCAAACATTTATAATTTCTGGTGTCATAGAACTGCAACAGGAACTGCTATGAATAATATGTCATCTCTTATTATTATTTCTAATTAATGAATTTATTCAAACTAGGCAATCTGTAGGCTAGAAGATACAGGAGGCAAGTTCCAGGTAGTTCTTTCAGTTAAAGATACAAACAAAAAAAGAATATTTTAGGTGGAAGTAGTTTCATCCGTTGAATTTCAATATTTAAAAAAAAATCCTATTTTCACCTTTAAAAGATAACGCAATAAAAGGCAGCATCTAGGAAAAGATAATTAGTTCTTCATTCCAGCTCCATAACTAAAACTGTATGTGGTAGCTTATAGCAGAGCATGAGTTTCACTGTTGCTGACTATTTTCTTTGTATTTGAAGTTGCAAAGTCTTTTTTGAATGATATGTAGAGGGGAAAGGAAAAGAATCCTACAAATACCCAGCAGTAAGTCCTACTTATTTTGCAAGGTGAATTTGTTTTTCCAAATAATCCTTTTGGCTATACAAGAACAACATCAATCTCTTTTCTCATCTTGTGTCAGTTTATCAAGGAAAAACTTGTATACTGATATTACCTGGAAAGCCTAGACATCTCTTTATGACATGAAAGATTAAATTTAAAATGATTATCCAGATTATTGATTCACTAAGAGGATCAATGGATTTAATAGTATTCTTAAAGCAGAACATTAAGATATATAAGGATACATAGAAGGATAATCGCTTGTGCTTCCTGAAACTAGTGGGAAGAACAGGTACTGCTTTATCACCTACTGCAAACCCAGGATATTTAAATTGATAGCCAAGTTGCTTTGCTTTACTGGCTCTTCAGCAGAGACAGTCTAAAGCTAATTAATTGCAGATAGCAGCTTCATATTTGATTAAGAAATCTTACACGGAAAACCAAGGATTTAAAGATACAGGTTCTAAATCTTTAAGCTTCTTAACATGTTTATGGTTTCTTTGATGTAGCATCAATACACTGACTGATTTTTGTTGTGAAATTCTATAGAGAACTGTTGTGCAAGAATAGGAAGTGATTCACCTTATCAGACATAACCTTCCTTTTGCACTTCTTAATAGCGATAAAAGATAAATTAAAAAGTATCCCTTAAGTACCAAATTGGGTAGAGTGATTGCCTCTTCAAAAAAATCTCAAAATGTTTATAAAAGGGTTTATAAATATATACAATAAGTGTTTAATATTTTCTCCTTAATCTAACAATCCTTTGGGTTTTCTTAATTAATGGTTAGTACCATTAACTCAAAAACTTTATAAGGCTCTCACTGAAGGGTTCTTATGATATAATTATATGAGAAGCTACAATGATAAATTAAAAGAGAAATTGTTTAGAAAAATTCTTTTTATAAACATTTGCTACTCTTTACTTGACACAAATGTATTCCACAGAAAAACTTGCTCAAAGACCTCCATAGAACAATACACTGATGCGAACAACTTATATCCATTTCTTATAATTTGTCTTACATACAGAACATAAATCAGTCTGCTCACTCCTTTTTCAGCACCTCAGCCTAACTGTAAATACACTTTGAAATCCGTCCATATTGGTAGAATAGCTCATTTTGCTAAAGAAACTCACTGTTGGCTGCCTTCCCAAAAGCAAGCAGACTTTTCTGACAGGGAGCATACATTTGTGTTCACAAAGAGGAAGAGACGAAGCCAATATCCCTCCCCTTTCATCAGTCATTTCCCTCCATTGTGGTGGCATAATTTGAGCAGTAGCCTGAGTCCCTCTTGCAAACCTAGAACCACAGCAGGCTGTGCAGAAGGGCATTGAAAGCTACAACCTAAGCCAAGGAGAAAAATACAAATAAAAAATTGCAACTGTACTTTTAAGTACTTAGACTATATATTACTCTATTAAATCTGAATTAACTGATATTTTTCATCTTTGACAAAAGAGGAGGCTGTTACATAGAACATTCTTTCTGAAGGAAATAAATCTTCATTAACCACAATGGCAGCATTATTGACACTATGCCCATATTAATTCAATTAGACACCTTATTTCTCTATTCCACACTAGTAATGCACTTGCTTCAAATTGAGAAATTATTTGTGTTAGCTATTATTTTGGATGAAACCTGTTGTTTGAGTATAGCATGGCAAATTGTTAGGAGACACAAGATCTTATTTAGAGGGAGACAGGAAAAAAAACCCATTTGAAAATACCATTAGATGTATCAGAATTGTTGTGGCCTTGTTTTTAAGATAGGTCCTGCCTAATGTCCTGCTTCTTAACATACCAATATGTTGCTTCTAGCTTGGATTGAGTTCTTTTTTGATGTTCTGGGTTCCATGCTATTAAACCTGATGAAAACCAGTCTCATGCATCCAGTGGAGATCTTCAACAAGGTCCGTTTTTGATCTCTTAGCTGTAACAGCTCTAATCATGTAATTCTGTCTTTAAGAAAATCAGTGTCTCAGTGTCTTGATCTGTGATATTTTATCCAACTTCCAGTAAGAGAAACTCCTCACAGTGTCAGAGTTCTCAGTTGTGTTGGGGATCTGCAGTACAGTCTTTTATTTCCTTCTTTATGACACCAAACACGACTTCCACCCCATGCACAGAAACAGTGCACCTATACTGTAAACAGCTGGGTACCTCTCAGCTGATAGTTCTATACTCCAGCTCCATCTAACTCACTCTCAGGGGAAATGACAGAATCACAAAATGGCTGGATGGGGAAGGAACCTCTGCAGGTTGTAGGGTCCAACTTCCCTGGCTCAAGCAGGACCAGGCAGAGCTGGACTGCCCAGGATCATGCCCAGCCTGTTTTTGGATATCTCCAGGGAGGAAGACTCCACAGTCTCCAGAAGCTGGTCTTGTTCTCAGAAAGCTATAGAAACAACAAGCTGAAATTACAATTTTGACATAAAACCCCCCCAACACAAGTGGAAGAGGAATTTAATTTGTTGTATTAGGTATGGCCACTTGCAATATACTAATTACCATCATAGATTCAAGGTCTGAAAGGAGCGTGACCTTAAATGTACAAACTAAAGCTGTTTTTCCTCTTTCAGTTTTGTCTAGAGCTAATGTAATCAAACAGTTGGAAATAACAAGTGTTGTGTTACTTGTACCACATAACTCTTTTAACATTTACTCATCTTCAGAAATAACAAAGAGCCTGAAAACTTTATGAACCAGGTTCTGCACCTTTATAAAAAGCCTCTTACACACATTTTGTAACACTATCCCCAGTTTAGCCTATACTCCACTTCACCTGGTACCCACCTTGAAAAGGAGTAATTTAAGCAGCTGCAACTGGGAGGATGCGTTACACCACTGAAAAGGGAAAAGAGTCCTCCATTTACAGCTCTTCATTAAACTTACATTTCATCTTGCAGGTTAAGTGGAGGCTGCTCCTAAAACATTGTCATTTCCCATTTATTTGAAAAGACTGAGAAAAGAAAGCATTTACAAATATTTAAACACCAGTGTTCCCAGCAATCACTTCACAAATCTTCAAAACGGAAAAGTCATCTTAATTATTGACTATTTCACCATACAGATGTCCGTGACTATGTTAAAAATCAGATTTCTTTTAGCAGTACAGAATTGCTGCCTTTCAATATTCCTTCACCTCCTCACACAGGCTGTAGAAAGCAAGGAACACCAAGTCAAACAAATGTGAATGTGTGATCAGTTACAGAGTTTCACACTTAAGCACCTCTTAAAAATAGAAGCAACTACTTTTTCAGGCAGAAGGGAAGCTGCCACTACAGAGAAGTAGGGAAAAAACCCCCACAGCCCCACAGCTCCCTCCCCTTCTCACACAGTTCACACAACAAGATTTTTCCAGAGGCTGCTTGGCTCAGCTGAAAGTCTCCTGTAATAAATGCATGCACACAGATAGACACAACCCATCAGAGCTGCACTGACACCGTTCTGGGCTCCATCTTTTGACCTATTCAAGAGTAATCCAAAATGAATTGGATGGAAAGAAACACAAGTTCCTGGGTGTTAAACTAGTCTCAGTAATCTTTTAAATGCAAATATTGATGCAATTATTCCACTGATAAGACAGAGACATTCAGCAATTTCAGTGATAGTTTTTTTGCACTAAAGATTTTGGATGTAAGGGACAGGACATTATTTTTTTAAATAAAGGTATATTTAGACTGCCAGTCTGAACAAGCTGGATATACTAAAAGGAAAACAAGATAACAAGATTAAATAATGAAGATAATGTGGCACACAAATAATGGGAGGTGATAAATTTGCATTTAAGAGACCAGAGAACATAGTATCTATTTTTTTATACCCAGGCCACTATAAGTGTTCAAACAAACCTCAAAGGTCTTAAAAGAAAAGAAAAAAAAAAAGGGAGCAGAAGAGGGAAAGGAGAGACTGGCTTCAGACTTATCTCTGCTGAACTGCAGAATGTGAGAGGAAAAAGAAATTTAATCTGCTCAGGACACTTACTCCTTATCATAGTGTGCCTTCAAAAAAAGATTTAATTACTTAAGCTTGGATATATTTGTCAGTATATGGCAAGTTACTATATTGGGATTAATGCTTGGAAGCATCTTCCTTTGTCACCTGAGATTTTCCCTGAGTGTGTCTCATGTATAACTAAATACCTTGTTTAGCAATGAGTCTTATGTAAGAGTCCTTCTGCTTCTGTTTCCACAGAGCTTATGCTAAAAACAAGTGACTGATTTAAGTGACATTGGGAGGCCCTTTGAGTGTAATTCGCCTTATTATCTTATCAGTGGTGAAGTCACGGAAGCGCGAATCTTATCTGAGGATTACATCTGTCAGGGATCATGATTAAAAAGATAGTATCTCATAATCTATCTCAAATTGTTTACTGTATTCATGCTATTTATACCCAGATTATCATTAAAAGCCACACCCTTGGCGTGCAGGTATGCAGTTTTAACTGCAGGCTTATATAAACAGTGTTACAGAACTCAGATCGTGTTCCCCTCAAGAATCTAACAGAGTGAACTCAAAAGGAAAAAAAAACAAAACAAAAAAAAACCTCACCACTTCTCTGAGAA
>VZTZ01031324.1:150757-168843 GCA_013400955.1 Drymodes brunneopygia
AAAAGAAAAAAAAAAAAAAAAAAAAACCAAAATAATCCAGAATGGAATGACCACAGTATCAGTACACAGGGACAGAAAGAAGCAGGAATTAATTCTTTCTGATATCAAAGAATTTCATCAAGGAAGAAAAGTTAAGGGTTAGTCATACAAAGCACTCCTGTTGTTTTGAAAAACTTTCAGTTCAGGATAGCATTGAAGAGTAGTCTCAGGGATGCAGATATAAATGCATTTCCCTAACACTTGAAAATCTGTATTACCTATGAACTATTTCAACTGCATCAGGCACCTGTTTTGTTCAGTCTATTTGGAATCCACTGTTTAACCTGATCCCTGCAGGTGCTACACCACACCCCTGCACACCTCTAGCCATTTATTTAGGGACTCTGCCTGGGCCCAGGGCACCAACAACGCAAATCACGTGCACAGATGCTATCCGAGGAATTAAATTAATATATAAACTACATCTCTTACTTATGGTATATTCTGATTTACAGAACAACACTAATTACCTGCAAACAGCACTGAGGTAAACTCTGTTTCTTAAACACAAAATTGCAAACAGTACAGCTACAATCTCAGGACTCTGTGGGCTGTCTTGGTGGCACACATACCCACCAATTTTCTGGTAATCCTGTAATGAAAACAGACATTTTTAACAAAAAGAAAAAAACATTGAGCTAATAGCCAAGCAAGAGCCTAAGTCTTTATGAAATACTCTACATATTTTTTGTATTTAACCATATAATCAACCCTTGTACTAATCAGAACTAACCTTTAGATTATGTGCTCCTGTCTTTAACCCAGAGAAGGAACAACTCCTACACCAGCTACTGACTCCTTTTACAGACAATTACTTTCCTCTTAATTTCAGTGGCACAGTTATTGTTTTCTTATCACAGGACCATCTGTATATAGAGACAGTAGAGCACGTCCTTCACACACTTCTCAAAACTGCTGCTGACATTCTTTGTACTCAGCCAAAAAACCCCCAGCCACCAACCCACTGATAGTGTAGACATGGCTGTGCAGCACATGCTCCAGACCAGAGGAGGGGCAAAGTATAGTTCTGAGGGAATTCACATCTGATGGCTTCAGAGTCACCTTCCTGTTCTATGCTGAACCCTCAGGTGAAAAGCTCATTCTTTAGCTTTGGAAGGGCAAGCAGATTTGGATTTTGTTTACAGCAAGAGCAAATGGCACATTAATTCTGAAGTATCCTTTGGCCACCTAATTGCCACTTCATCTAGTTATGTGCTAATTAAACTTTTCCTGGTATGCAAACCTCATTTATGCTTTCTTTACCACAGAAATAAAGTATTCATAAATCAAAAACAAAATGCCTTCCAACACCATCCAGCTTGTAAAATAACTCCCTGTAAAGAGCAACTCTAACATAGTAAACTGGCCAGTGGCTTTCCAGCTTTAGAGGGCTAATAGACAGCCAGCTGTTTGCCATGCCATTAAAGCACTCTGATAAACTCCTTATGGCAGGTGAGAGTTAGAACATGATTTAATAACTGCCAAATGAATAATTTATGAGCAAATCTTATTTTAACTGGAATATTTTACTTCATAATGCAAATCTTCCAACTGCAGTGAAGACTAGAGCTACAAATTATAAATACACATTTTAGAATAAATTAAGAAATATATTCTGCTCTTCAAACAATGATGGTCATTTTTATTGAAGCAGTTGAGCACTATTTCCTGAATGGCAACCAGTTTCTTCATCATACAGTTGACACCTCATCTTGAGCTGTACAACCCACAATTTACAGAGAGCAGTCTTCCAATACAGGAGAACACAAACTGTACTAGGTGGGCTGAGGAAGTATTTTAAAAGCGAAACAACAATTGTCCCACACACGGTCTCAATAGTTTGTCTCCAGAAAGCTTTAATCAGGATTACATTTTTGCATCTAATATATGCTTATCTCTTATCTCCTGTAAGGTTGTTAGCTTGCCAGACCCTGAAGCTGTTTTACTACTAAAATATCTCACCAATGAGCACCCACAGCTTCCTATAATCAGTTCACTTTAACCTAAGCATATTAAAGAATCAATATTAAGAGGGGTAAAGAAGTGTCATCCTGCAACATTGTCTCTGATTGTGAGAGTCAGGTGCATTCAGTGTTTAAGCCATGCTAGTTTATAACACAAAACCCAGTTTACCAGCAGAAAGAAATGAGAAAGAACTATTAAAGAGTAAGAGAACATCTATCTATAAATTAAAGTCTTAGAGGTGGGAGTGCTCAATTACAGTACTGCTCCAGTAAATCTGCATACTTTTAACTATAAACCTGATTCACAGGTACCCCCCACCTAATTGCTTCTTTCATAAACTCTGCATAAACCATACACCATAAGAAAACAACAAAAAAAGGTTTGCATAACAGCATTAAAATGGAATGCTATGTTGTAATGACTCACCTGCTAAAGGTAAATCCTCCCACTGCTTGTAACTAGAGCCAGATTCATCATCTATTTTGCAGGCAGATTAAAGTTGTTAGAGCACAAGCAAAACATGAATGCATGAAAACTTATGCAGTGCTTCTGTCTACTCCTCTGTGGGACAAAATCTTGCTGAACATTAGGAATGGGGCCCAGAGTTTCTTAGTGTGTCTTTAGAATCTAAAGACCTATTTGATATAATTTATGTAGCAAATTTGATGTCAAAAAGGTAACCAGTGAATGAGGAGTATCTCATTCTTGCAGTGTGTAAATCAGGTGCAAGTTAAACTGAATCCAAGCACAGGAGAAAAGCAAAGGAAAAAAAAGAGAAACAGAAGTGTCATGGAGAGCAATGACAAAGGTATCCTGAAGGACAGGTACTAAAGAAACACTAGACTTGCTTCTGTGACACAGACCAGGGAGATCACTGTGACAGAATCCACTAAAGCTACAGTTAGTTATTAAACTATAGTTTTGAGGTCATGCCTCAGAGCTGGGGAATATTTACACATCTGCAGTTCAAACACAGAGTAAATGCTATGCTAAGAAACACTTTTCTAGTTTTCTCTACATACCTGTTTGTCTTTCAGTGAAACAAAAGTAACTCAAAAACCCTGACCCTAAAGAAGCTAAAGACGCAGGTTTTATTTGTGTTTTCATTCAAACAAATCAGCTACTACATAGAAACTGCCCCCATCCCTGCAAATGATCTATGCTTTCTGCAACAGTAACCAGCAGAAAACAGGATTGCTCCTTGGAAAGCATAGAACGATACATTTTTCCAGCCTCATTAACCTTCAAAATCAACTTCATTCCATCAGCACTCCGCGATATAGGAGTGTTTTTTCTCTGTAGATTTACCTGCCTTTTGAGTTTTTTAAGCACCTGCATCAACACCACAGTAATGAAGTCCTCAGTTACACTTCACATTCTCTAAAAGTTTGAGACTCTCACTTATTTTTAATAGTGCAGAGAAATAGCAAAGATTCATTTGGCTAAGGCGTCAAGTAGTTGATAATTCATATTAAGATCCTGTCCATTTCTGCACCCTGCCCTTCACATCACCTCACTTGTGGTGTTAAGCTCTAGCTTGCTGTTTGACAATCAAATTTATCATAGATCTACAGCACTTAGAGCTGTAACAAATCCCATTTTAAAGTAATGTTAATAAAACAGAATTAGTATGAAAACATTTTAGGCAGTTTAGAACATTAACAAAGCCTTACTATTGCCTGCCAATTCCAGCAACAAACCAGATATCTTCTTCAGGTTAGAGTATGGGGCATGACAACATCATGTGTTTTGACATAAATGGCATCAAAAACCAAGGCTCTCAGTAAGGATGGTCTGTGTATCTCAAATAAATGGAATACTGCTCTGAAATGCTGTAAGGTTTTCTAGTGCAACAGAGATGTAATTGACTTCTGCAAGGATAATGCCATCTTTTGAAAAAAGGCAAAACTAAAGTAAAGCTGAAAGTATGATTTTTCCATAGCTAACAAGCATAAATTTCTTTGCTAGTTCCCATGCATATTCTATAAAAAACTAAAAGCAGTTATAATAGTTTCCTAAATCTATTATACAATCCAATTAATTTTACTGAAAAACATATGAACGAGTCATGATAACTAATATTATTTAAGCACCTGAGTTTAAAATTGACATTTAGACAGCTCTATTTCACATGTATAATTCATATATGTAGGCTAAGAAAAAGTGTTGCTATTCAGCAGAGGCATGACTTCATTTAGCCTTAAAGAAGTGCTCCATTTAAACCCGATGTTTATATGTGACAGAACTGAAAAGCATATCTTTGAAGAAAAACAGGAACTGAATTTGCAGACATGGCACTACCCAATCCTGGTTTTGCAGAGCTGCTGACCTAATACTCCACCTGAATTAATGAGGACTGTGCCTATGAATATCAAGCCTGTGTTGTCCTCTCTGGTACAATTCAGAAATTTCAGTTTCAAGGGACAAAACCAAAAAGTGAACATTCCTAAGTGGCAGACCTTGAACACACTCCTGGAAATGTGAACTTACTGTGATCCTTGAATAGGAATTAAGTTGCTAAGAGATATCTGTTAAACATTGCTTTCACCCTTTAGTTTATTTTAATAAAACCACATTTTATGTCCACTGTTTCTAGTCAGTTTTATTTCTTGCCAGTAGACCTCTTAAATGAAATTATGCTCCCAATTACAGCCTTTAAAATCAACAGCATTCAGGCTAATATAGCTGTAGAAAACACCCTTAATAAATCTGATGAAAAATTGATGTGGATGAAGAGGGAAAGAGACAAAAGAAACATTCCTTGAAATATCTTAAAAGGGTAGATTTTACTATAAGCTATCCAAAAGCATGAAGTTTAGAATAACTCTAGTTCATTTCAAGATTAAATCAGAGGAAGATTTTCTCTCAACCTACATTTCAACCTCAGAAAATATCTAGAAATCATTTGTCACCTTTCAATTCTTTGTAGGCAACTATAATAAAGATAATTTAATATATTCTCTGTTACACAAAATAATCCTACAATTCAACTCAGTTGCTTTGCATGGACTTCTGGAAAATATTTTAAGGTATTCAGAAATATAATCCTTACTGCTCTCCATCATCCCATACTTTCATTTACAATGTTCCTTTGCAATGTTGCACCATCCAGGAGCCATGCTCGGTGCACACATCTGTAATTCTCTGTGTAGACAAACAACAAAGGAGGTTTTTAGGAATGAACAGGCTTTTTTTTTTTTTTTTTTNCTTTTTCTTTTACAAGACACTGACTGGGATGGGACCAACTTGATCATCTTTTATCTCTCAGTATTTTTTTCATCACTTACAGCTATAACTCTTAGCTTCTTTTTAAGCAATTCCACTGTGCAGAATTTGATTTTGCATGACTGCAAGAATCCACAGTACATATACAGAAATATCAATTTATCTCTAAGGGAATAACTGGTGCTTAAAAAGCTTTCTAAAAAATAAGCCTTATGATTTTAAACAGCAAAAAGATCTTAAACATGCCCTGTAAGACTACACAGATTTGGGGCAGGATGGGGGAGAGTTAATGCTCAAGTGCTGTAGTGCACTCTACACACAAACAGTAATAAAAATCTATCACTTAATCATTTACATGTTGTGTAAAACAGCAGTCTCCTTTTAGTTAAGAGCTGCTTTATGTCGTTTTCATCGATACAAATGTGGCCCAAGTGATTGTGTGGGAGAATACAAGAACAGACTGTAATAAAATTAAAAATAACTTTCCAAGGAAATAGTATTTGGAAGGATTAATTACAGAAGTTCAAACAGGAGGCCATATGCTTTCCCCTCTCTTTACTATTGAGCATACAGTATGCCTGTAATAAAACAGGAAAGGGAAAAAGCTGGTCAAAGCAAACTCTTTCAAGTACCAGGTAATGATTCAAGATATCTTTACAATTTTGTGTGCCTGAATATAGTTTATCTGGTCATTTGACTTCTATGCTAAAAGTTTTATCAGCTGTGTCCATTTGTGGAATAAAATAGTTAGCCCTTTGCCACTACTCCCATATAGCAGGTATTCCTTGAGTGCTAAATACATGAGAGAACCTGCTGGTGTGGGGATATTTCCTTCTTACATCAAATTCTCTACTCCAAATGTAAGATTTACCTGCAAGAACACAGAAGCCATCAAAGATCATGGCTGCAACCAGTGCAAGCAGAAGAACTTTGTTAAAGTTTACAAGAATTGACTGCTTTTATATGCTTTCCATTTAAGTAGTACACAGCAAAAAAAGTCACTGATTTGACAAAACTTCACTAAAACTTCACATTAACATACTAAAATAAAAAAGTATATGTTCAAGCATTTTTCTGATTTAGGGTCCAAAGGCTTAGCTTCAGAAAATGGGTTACTTTTCCATTTGCATGAGAAAATCTTCCCTTAATTTAATCAATTTAATATTTTCAAAATTATAACTTTGATTTTGTCAACAACTTTATGGAAGTTAAATAGAACTTTCTAGTAGAAAAAGCAGAGCAGAGGTACAAAAATAATCAGAGATGCTTTTATCGCAGCTAAGTCATACAAAATGTGATCAGGAAGTTAAAATTATTCAGAAAACTAGTATTATGGGTGCTGTCTTTTTATTCAACTAAATCTATAGGGCTTTTAAAGTGATAAGTAACCTGTACGTTTCCAACGATTTCCTTAAAAGCAGATAAACACATGAAAATTTTATTTAAAGGTATGATGACATCACACTGGTGTATGGCCCCAGAATATAAAGTTGGAAGAACAGTTAAGTTTTAATTCTCATTCCATGAGCTCCATGAAAAAAAAACCCAGAACAAAAAATAAAACAAAGCAAAAAAAAACCACCAACACCAAAACCCAAAACCTCTTTTCACTTCCATAGATTAGTGGAGAAAAGTTGCATTAAACCACAAGAACCCATTTGGGGAAAGTGTCTGAAATGCCCTATGCTCTGCAAGAAATCATCATTTCCTTGGAAAATAATTTATTAAGAAATGTTAAACTGTTCTAGACCAAAAGAAATAAAACTAATAAAACAAAACAAAACAACAAAAGAATAAAACCTGATCAATAACATATTATTCAAGTATTTTATTATATTGCTAGGAAAAAACCTGTAGAATTATTAACACTCATTAGATAACAGGAAAAACCCGAATTACTTTCCTTATTCTTTCTTTTTCAGTCTGTTTGAAACTGTATTTTATGTAATAACATAATGATGCACAGAAAGTTTTTTTACTAATGTAAATCCATCACATCTCAGGTTAAAATCTACTAAGAGTAAAGCTGGTTTCTATACTGTTTAAACGTAATGCACTACTCTGTCTAAATCATAAGGGAATAAGGCACTTAAAATAGGGTGTCACATTTCGAGGTAATAAATAGCAGATTGATTCAACCTCCCAGTAGATCCTGCAGTTTACTTACATACAAGATGGAAAATAAAGTACTAAAGCCAGTGTGATTTACCTCTCAGAAATGAGACACTCTATATTAGTGTAAATGAATGCAAAAGTTCTGCATTGACAATTTATTACGTTCTTAGACCAAGCCCTGATTGGATCAAGTTGCAGTCTTTGTGAGCACATGAATGCACCTCACTGCAGATTCCAGACAACACTATCAGCTATATATTAAAAAAAATCAACCCCAAACAAAATCAAAACGACCCCAACCCAAAACTCTAAGCCAAGTTTCTCCAGTCCATTCTTTTTCAAAGCATGTTTGTCTCCCCATTTGTCAATATTTAGGGAAAGGTCTTCTATCCCAAGAGAAAACCCATTCCTTAATGAGCTGGCATACACAACAGTATTTTACTGGTTTTTAGTAGTTATCTAAAGTGGCTATCTAGTACCTATCTATCATTTGGTGGTTTTTCTTATCTTATAATAAATTTCCTGTGATTTTGCCAAAAAATATTCATAGCAAGACCATCAAGCAATGCTTTCAACGACAAAATGTATTCATCCCCAAAAGACATCCCAGAATTAATAGGAAACAGTCAACAATTCCACTGAGTTTCTAGTTGGTGTAAACCATTGCTATTCAAATGTTTCTGAGAATCCTGCTCTGCTTATTCCAGTGGGCATATTGATATTACTAATTGTTTCCACAATAGCTCAAACACTGAAATGGATATCCATTTTTTTAACAGGCAGCACAGGAGATTCTAAACCAGCAACATTCCTTTTAGTGCTATGCGAAAAACAGGGAAAACTAAAGTCCTGTGGACAACAGGTGCCTATGCACTTGGGCTCCATGAGCTCAGTATCAAAGGCTTCAAGGCCACAGAAATTCATGGCCTTCAGTTCAGACTCTCTAAAGAAGACCAAAACTGCATTTGAATTCAAGGGCATCTTCAATAAAAAACTCAAGAGCATCAAAAACATTTCAGAACTCCCGTAGTTAGGGAAAATGTCTTCAGGTGACCACAAAAGGTTTTTCATTTCACACCACAGCAACCACTTCCCCAGCCTCTTTTCCTTTTAGGATATTTTGGAGAAAAATATGATTATTTCACCTTTTACCATCCAGTGTTTTAAAAATATGCAGATTTTGTATATGTTGGCTTATATAAATGCATACAGATATATGACTTTAAATAGTAGAAAAAGTCAGGTTTTTTCAGATGACCTATATGCCTATATTTTCTCAGTTCATAGGCATGCAAACAGCTGCTTAAACAGCATCTCCCTTACACAGACTTCTTATATTCAAAATTACTCAAGATTCACCTTCCAAGGATGTTTGTTAAATACAGTGCTCCTGCAGACAAAAAAAAAAACCCCTGAGTGTTTGGATGAAAAATGGTCATGTGCATTTTCAAGAAAAGGCAATGCTGCTGTATGATGCTGTATAATGCATATAAATGCAGCAATATTCCAATATAGCTCTAGTTAAAAAGGGGATTTCTATAACTATCTACAGCCTTTTTGAAAAATGTCTGATGTCTGCCAGTGCACAACCACACACGAAAGGCCCTTCTGTTCAAAACCCAAACTGGCAGAATTTTTATAAAATGAAGGGCCTTGAACAAGAAGTAGGGAGTAATTCAGTACTTTAATCTACTGACTATTTTAAAGGTTTGTCATCTGCACTTTAATGTCTATCTTTTTACCAGGTGCATAATAGCTTTAACACTGTAAAAGAAGGAACTATACATATCTCCTATGCCATAAAACACTAACCAGTGTAAACTTCAAAGCTTTTACTTGAGAGTGTAAACTGCTAAGAAAGATTAGATAACTACTGAGCAGGTGCAATCCAGGAACAAAAATAGATGGAAACATAATAAAGGAAGCCAGACAAAGCTGTTGCTAAATAAAAATTCCCTTCTTATTAAAGAGGAATGACCATAGCAAAAAAGAAATTTAGATGTAATTACCACATAAGGCGAGCCAGGCATTTTGCAGATATTTCTTGAAAATATGAGTTCACCATCTGCACAGATACAGATATTCTCTTCTCTTGCAGCCGTGTTCAATATAGTCTACAAAAAATTAAAACTTAATGATATGCACATTAAAGGGAACAACACATGGTCTTAAATTGCAGAATATTTGATAATTTTTAAAAATTACTATTTTGTATAAAGCAGACAACCCTTGAACTCCAATGCTGCATGTTCACTGAAGCCAAAAGTTTCATAACCTCCTCCCAGACATTCAAGTAGTAGTCATACACTGAAGCACACACAGGCACCCTGGTGAATTACAGAACTAACTTACTGGGATTAAGTTCACACTTAAGTATTTCAAATAAGTACTGTTCACTTCTTACTTTCCATTGTGAACTAGAACTATCCACAAAGAGACAAACCTAAGAGATATATACATGAAAAATGTTATTTTTGCCTCATGGCAATGCATTTTATCGCCACACATCCAAACTGAAGAATAGAAAAGCTTTGTATTTCATTTTATAGTTTTCAAACAAAATGTTTGATTGTTCTCATGTGTGGAGAAGGTGGTCAAATGGTAATAAAGTGAGAGCTTAGTATGAATAAAAGCATGAGCCCACTTGACAGAACGCTCACTAAGATCTACAGAACTAACCAGCATTAGAAGAGGGTTGTTTACAGAAAACTAGATGTAAATATAACATTTTTCAAGTGTACAGCCTAATTTTTCTGTTTTCCTGAAATATCACATCCCTTTCCATTAAACATAAGCACATGCATTTTTGCATGTTTGGTTTGGAGTTCTTTGTTGCGATTCCTTTCCTTTCTCTTCCAGAACCTCAGAAAGTTTGGCTCCATCAATCAGTCAGAACAATTAGATTGCTTTGTCACCATATCCTATATTACAAAAACATTAGGTATTTATAACAGAGTATCTTTCTTTCTTTCAGAATGAATGGCCTGTTTTCCTGAGAAATGGAGTTGTTCTACCCTCATTACTCCCATTAACCTGTGAATTTAAATCAGCTAACATAAAAATAAAAGTTGCAGGAAGCAGCTTGATCAGAAAAATGCTTTCATTATTTTTCTTAAACAAAAGTACAGAGACTTTAGATAAAAACTGAGGAAGCCAACATCCATGTAATCTATTAAACTGGACTGTTAATTCTGTACAAAATGTGTTTCTTTACAGAAGGCACAGCAGAAGCACATTCTTCACTAAAATTCCCACAGAACATTCAATACAATGTCCTGCCTCAGAAATGATATTCACTGCATAGGAGATGGATTCTAGCTAATTTTGATCTGTGCAAAGAAAACAACCAGCATCCAGAATATGGTCATCACATTCAAATAGAGATTTCTTTAGGTACTGTTTGAAATATCTCCCATGTTATGAATGGCTCAGTGCAGCACCCTCGAGCTGCTTTTACAGTATAAGGGTCTGAATAAAGCCGCACTTAGGTCAGCCAGTGATGGGGATCCTACAACAAAAAAATCACATGTAAAATGCTGGGCATGCTCCCATTCACTGGAGAATTTATAGTGGTTAGTAGGCAGTAACCTTGCTCAAGTAGCTCTTCTCTTGGTGCATATAAACTAATTTAATACATTCACATCAACATCCTGCATACCACATCCTTATCACACCGCTGCCACTTCATCTTTTCTATTGGAATACTGTCACATTTCACTCCCAGAGTTCTTAGCCTCAAACTAGAGAGAACCTGAACCGTTATAAAATAAAAGTGCCTGATCTTTCAGTTAAAAAATGTCAAAGTACATGTGCAATAACTTAGTGGGACTAATAGATATTTTCCCTATTCTGCTCAGATAAAGCTATTATCCCCATTTTTGCTTAGTAAATCTACTAACAATATAGCATCTGTAAACAGATAATCTGGATTTGTCTACTCATAGTTTACCTGTTTAACATTTTAGATAAAACATATCTGACAGGAAAACTACCCAGTCAAACCTTTTCAAAAGATGCCATCCCAGTTTAGCACAAAAATCCTAGAATGTTCTTTTCATTTTTATTCTCAAAATGACATGAAGTATAGCATAGCAAAGAAAATTACATCATTATGTATCTACCAAACGTACCTGCCATGCAACAAACACCTGTCTTACATCTGACCTTCCAAGTAAACTGAAAATCAAGGAAACTTTTACTCCCTTTAAAATATCAAAGTAGGGCTTTTTTTTCTATTTCACTCAGTTTAAAATGATGTATAGGAAAATTTAGATAGTTTTTTAACCTTCAGCTTAGCTACCATTTTAACTTTTACACATAGACCTGGTTCATTTGGAAGTGAGTTGCCAGTAAAGCAAGTAATTATACACTCAAGGTGTATGATCACCCTGGTCCAGGAATGTCACATGCACAAGTGGAAATAAGGGAAACAAGAGTCTCCAGTGTGGGGTTTTGCAGAGACAGCCTTTCTTGGGCCACTGTGAGTGGCTCCAGCAGGGCTGCTCTGCCAAGGGAAGGCAGGGGAGCTGCCCAGACTCTCAACTGCCAAGGGGTAAGAATGCAAAAAAAAGGGTGTTGCACCAAAATCGGAGCAAGCACTGCCATTTCAGACTGGTGCCAGTCACTAATGGGCACAAAGGCATGAGATGTGTCAGAGAAATTGGCAAAGAGGTCAGGGCAAGAGGATTGCTCCAGTAGAAGAAATCCTCCTAGTCCAGTGAGACCAAGCATAGGTCACACAAGTTCTGTTTAGATCTCTATAATTCATTTTCCTGATTGTGGATGAAGAAACTTGCAGGATTACAATCAAGCCACTCTAATTCAGAAATGTTGCTAATTCCAAATTATATCACAGTATTCTTGTTCCAGCTTTATCTTTCTGGTAGCTATAAATAAAAAAGGGAATTGTGTTGCAGACAGTACTTGATACTCTTCTTCCCCGGGGCCAGCAGACAGATGAAACAATAGTTCTCACTTTCAAAATGCCAACAAATCCAACCAAAGATACTGTGTAAAGCAACAGGCACAATGCAAATTGAGCAAGTAAGGACACAATACAAAAGACAACTTTGCATTAAGGTGGCAAGCTATCTAAATTACAAATGTAGGAAACCCTCATTTCTGCATTAAAATAATAAGTGATATAATAATCACTTTGTCTCCTTCTTTCTAAAGGAATAAGCCATTACCATGCTGTCTATAAAACTGTCACTTGGTGATGCTGCGTAGCTGCTGCTACTGAATAGCAAAACTCATCCAACTCATTTATTTTGAGTTGCGAAAAAAGGAAACTAATGAACTCTGAATAATTAAGACATTTATAATACAAAACTAATGTGTCTATATATGGCCTAAGATTCTTATCTGACATGGCTAAAATGACATACAAATAACCTAAGATTTTTAAGCATGGGGTCCTTAATTTCTTTTCAAAGGTAGATGCAATTTCCTTTTTTATATCAAATATTTAATATTCTGTGAATTACTTTTACTGGTCAGCTACTCTAATTTAGCAGTGCAAAACAAAATTTAAAAAACCTGAAATACCTAAACTAAAAAACTTTATTTAACATACTGTGTACAAAATAAACCCAGTGATTGCTTTTTTTGTGGAATAGGTATACAAAACAAAATCAAATAGAATTCCTCGAGACAGAGAGTGATGCATGAGGCTATTAACTTCTGAGACATGTCAATAAAAACAGTAAAGCAAGATACTTTGAGTCTAGCTCTCCCCCATTTGAACAACTAGTTTAACTAGATAAGAAACACTGCTTATTTGCTAGGCAGAAGCTTGAGAATATAAGAATGTGCATTAGCTGGATATTTTTATTAAAACAGAATGTGTGTATACATAAATCAGAAAATAATCTCAAATAGAAATTATGACATAAAACCATTTCTTCATGAAAGTTTCTAGTTTCAAGCAAGTATCTGCAAGTAACAAATATGGTTTTATTAAGCAACATATAGACAGTTGTTCTAACAAAGGACACCTCAGCAATGAATCACAAACCCCACTTGTAAATTGACTGAGGCTATTCCCACATACCTACCAACTCTAAATCTTTGTTCAGCAGATAATCACAGACTAGTTTGGATCAAGAGCTCCCCTACAGTAGAAGAGCCTACAGGTATAAAAGAAATGTTTTGTTTAAACAAAACTATAACTAAAACACAGCATCTCACACAGCAAGGATCCACAAGTAGTTGTTGCAGATTATTGTTGATAACAAAGCTACTCTTTCCTGACTAAGTTTTCAAGTATTCTGTAGGTTTTCATCCTCATTTCACTATACTAATTAACACAGTAGAAACTGAAATTTCCCCTAATAACAGTTATTAGCTGATAGCAAAAAGGCTTGCCCTTCCTATGCGCTGACCAGGTCACACAAAGAAGGAGAAGGTGAGTAGCCATATTAAAATGCTTTCTCTTTCCCCAAATCCCTCAGGGAAGGTCCTTACCACTGTGCCAATAAATTTCTTATGGCTGCCTCCATCATAAATACTCTGATTAAAATGTAAATTCAACCAACCTATCAGCTTCCCATTAAGAGGACTCCTTAAAAACACCATTAATCAGCTGAGAGATATGTAGTGAAATACCACTTATCAATTCTAACTGCTTATGACAGTTAACAAAGCTTTATATTTGCCCCAAACATGTGCTGATCTATCAATTATGCCAGGGTTCACTCTCACGCTAATTGTACATTTTCTTCTCTAATGCATTTTTGCTGTTATCTCATAGGCTAATGAAAGCTGGGAAATCAATACATATAAATTATACATGCAAAGAAGGACTGCTGTGAACATAAAGTTTCTAATTAATTGCACTTGATTAATTTATATCCTTTAATTATCTTGCTAAGCCACAAACAACATAAATATCCTTGCAATCTGGTTATTGCTATGTCAGTCATAAAAAAAAGCAGACACAGTAAATCTATGAAATCTAGCAAACTCCATTGCCAAAAAACATGGTATGGCATAGCACATAAATATAACTGGACTTACTCAAGACACGTATGAATAATTTTACTGTGACAAATTACCACTAAATATGTTGTATAGTTATTTGATTAAGGTTATAATGATGTTATAACTTTACACGTAGCATACAGGGTAAGCAAAATGCAGGCTTATCATGCAGGCTTATGGAGGTTCTTATTTGCATTTATAAAGCAAATCTGCAATAGACATGTAAGTGATATTGATATCTGATTGGTTAGGGCCAGGAATCAAATTATCAATATTCTAAATTAAGGCATTACTGCTTTTCTGCACTTAAGATTACATTGCAATTTGCTTGCAGTTATCTGAAAGCCAGAAATGCACACAATCAGAACCTAATAATGATATACCCAACTCCAAGCACAGTTAAATAAGAGCTACCATACTGTCTTTTGTAAGAGGCAATTGGCCAAATATAAATTCTTCCATTATGTGAGTAGCTGTGACTGCAGATATTTTTTTTCCTTTCAAATTTTGTCCACTTTGGAAAACCAACCATATGTCACTGTTCTGAAATCTAATCCTATCAATCCACCAGACTTGGTCTTTGTCCTGCACAACAGCATATTACTGAATATCTGTATCTACAACTTTCATAAACGTGTAAAAAGAAACTGTATCTGTCTACAGGGAGACTCAGACAGAGACCATCTGTCAGTGACTAAAGCTATTCTTTAAAAAAGAAAACATTCATCTGGGATTTGCCCTTTACAGAGTAAACCCACTTAACCTCCCAATAAGATTAACTGTTATTTGTTTCCATTAAACAAAAATGACCATGCTAATATGCATTTAATAGCACAAACAATGAGAGAAACATGAACTTTAACAATTTTTTAATTCATTAAAATCATGAAATATGTTATTTAACAACAGCTGTTTTATTATTCATAAATAACTTCTCTTTTTCATTTTAAGCCTTCTTCCCTGAAGTTGAGACTAAAATGATATTAAAAAAAATTAGGGTAAATATTGAAAGTACGACAGCAGGCTCTGTCACATATTATACATAACAATGACTGTATATAAATTAAGTCTGAATAATTCATATAAAAACCCAATACCTTTGGAGCACTGATGATTTTCACCTGTGCCCTCAACATGCAGGCATTTACAAAGAAAGGTATTTAACTAGATTGATTATACGAGGCTGTCTGAGTGGAGTTAGTGCAATGTAATGGAGACTGTACTCTGTGCTTCTCTTTGCAGCAGCACAAATCACTGAACCAGCCTGAAGCTATACAGAAAAATACCTTAATGTCTCTTCTTGGGCTGACAGAACACAGTAGTACTGTCATGTGAGACTCCCTCTTCTACTGGGGAAAAGCACAGTAGGAGAAACCCTTAAATGCAGGCAACCCCTTCGCTCCCAATATTGTCTTGTGCTTATTTTGTCAGACCAAGTTAGGGAGATGTACAATGGTATTAAACAGTATCCTAAAACAAGATAGGGTGAAGTGCAAAATCCCTCATAAAATTAATTCCTGGGTCCCTGCCTTCTTGTTTTGCTCCAAACTCTACCTCTAAGGTAACCTAGATAAGAAGCACAAAAGGTGTCCTCCTCCCCTTAGGAGAAGCATGAGGAGAGCTCAATAAAGTCTGTTTCTACTGTAGGCATAATTCAAATCTTACTGGAGGCAGTGGGAATATATTCACCAGGTTCAGTTGCTTTGCATCCAGCTTCTCTCATTAATGGTAGTGGCACTATGCAATCAATAAACATTAAGACAAAGCAATCATACAATCATTTTCTCAGTGAGAAATTGGCATATGCTATAAATAAGAATAAATAAATTGATGAGGGGAATCATTATTACAATTCAGCACAGCTAAAGAAATTGTTCCTAAAACAGAGAATCCAGAAAATACAAGCTTCCTCCCCACCAAACACACAGTATACTAAGAAACAGAAGCAAATTGCTTTAGGCATGTAAGTCTCTACTTATTTTAAGAGTCAACTGATGCATTGCTTGAATACACTGTATCTAGGATCCAACATTGGGGAAAAAAAGCTCTTACAGTATATACGGAGTTATACAGAAGCAGATATTTTAAACTCAGATTTAGTAGATACCAAATCTAGGCGAGGATGTATCATCAGTCATTTCAAATATGCTAAAATCTCCTTGTATTGGACAGGTGGTAAGACCACAATTTTTTAAATAATGGAATCAATCCTTTGATATCATTTGTGTTGGCTTCTGATCACCCCGTGAGGGAGTAGATTCAGACTGGCAGTGCCCAGTGTTTGTGTGCTGTCTGTAAAGCTACAGCTGGACAATGAACTCAGTGTTTTCATTACTTTACAGAAAAAATGGTGATGAGTGAAATTGAGAAAGGTGTGAATTAACAAGGATCATGTTTAGCTACTGATAAAGTTGTGACATAAGACTTGCCACGTGCCAGACACTTCCAGCACAGAACACTCAGCAGTCACTAAGAAGGAACTGAAGGCAGCAGGAAACACCTTTATCCATCCAAACCCCATCAATTCATCGAAGGAAAAGCTTTGAAGGATGTAACTTCCACTAGAGTTCACTGCATTTGACACTTGAGATATAAGGCACCTAGATAGAAGCAGAGTACTGGGGTTTGACTGCAATGTCTTTCTCTTTCCTATTTTTAGTGACAGGACCAGATTATTTTAAGTGCTTTTTATAGAAAACCCTTCTTTACTGAAATATAAAGACTGTAATAAAGACAATACAATGTTTTGAAACTGTTTTAAATCCTTCACTCAGCTTTCCTTCTACAGATTTAGCATGTAGGGGTTCTAATCTTACTGCTACTAATTAGAGCTTTAGTGTAATTGTGCCAACAGGGTGCTTGGCATAATAATTACTATTGAGAGATTCTGGTGGAGCAGTAACGTGCCCACATAATACAGATATGTCTAATATTATACAGCAGTCACCTTTATATGTTGACTCTTAAGTTGGACTTTAACCAAGTAAGGGGTTATTTTGTCTTTATTATAAAGCTTAAAAGGTATATACATATGTATGATTTAGGTATTCATTTTTTCTGCTTGATTCTTTTGAATATTAATTAGGCAGAAGAAAACTAGAAGGCACATTTTATTTTACATCTTTCATAATTTAGTCTAGTTTGGCATGGGAAAATGAACAAAAATGCTTATGTTGGCAGGTCATACTTCTAATGTAATATTAGACTTTCTTAGGATAATGTCCTCAGCTGCAAAGTTTACCATAATATACAATTAAAGGAACTAAAAACAGAGAATGGGGAAGACTTAAAAATGTGCATTCAGAAAGCGCCTGTGCTGCATTCCATTACAGTCCTACTGGTTTTGAAACAAATCTTTATGTAACCACTTGAATAAATCTATTCAGTGAAATACACAAGACAAACTTAAGGGACAATGCAGGAACACCAACAGATATAGAAGAGCATTTTTGATCACTTAGTAACATTTACTATCTTGTTGTCTAACAAGTTTCAGATAATGAAACTTTGTTAAAGATGTAAATCTATAGCGAAAGAACACTTACCAGCATTGAGACGTTTTGTTTGGTTTGTGTTTTTTTTTTACCTCTAGAAATATCAGCTTCCGCCATACAATCATTAAAAAAATAAAATCTTAATTATGGATATGATTACAGGTATAAGGACTTCAAGAGCAATTCAAACACATGAACACTGCCCAATATAATAAGCTAAAAATAATAGGCCTTTTCGGATTAATTGAAGCATCTTCTTTAAAAAAA